>CM034307.1:50695147-50789171 GCA_019925795.1 Dendrobium chrysotoxum
TTTAGTATTTTATTTTCTTCCTTTGGCCTATTTATAGGAGGCCCATTGCATTGTATGAGATGATGATTGATTAATGAAAATTTCCTTTGTCTTCTTCTTCATCTTGTGTGAGCACTAGAGGAGAGAAAGAGAGCTCAAGGTGAGAGCAAGCGAAATACCCATCAGTCGTTGGAAGAGTCCTCGGCTCGTGGTTTCTTTTCTTATTTCATTCTCTTTTCCTTCTCCTTCACTACCACCACCCGCTAACCCCTCCCAACCTCTCCACCGCCGGCCAACTCCCCACCCCTCCTCCCCCTTACCCTACCCGAA
Source organism: Dendrobium chrysotoxum (assembly GCA_019925795.1). Classification (NCBI taxonomy): domain Eukaryota; kingdom Viridiplantae; phylum Streptophyta; class Magnoliopsida; order Asparagales; family Orchidaceae; genus Dendrobium; species Dendrobium chrysotoxum. Next base: position 50,695,457 of record CM034307.1, read on the forward strand.
CACCCCACCCAAGACCCGCCGGCCTCCTCCCCTCCTCCCTTTGGCTAGCCGTCCCCCACCATCTCCCCCAAACCCTACCGCCGGCCCTCTCCTTGCCCAAATCCCTTGAATGATGAATTAATTCATCATTACTATTTCCTTAATTTGGCTTAGGAGGTTTAGGAAACAAATCTTATTCATTTGAAATTTGAAATTCGAATTTCAAATAGTTTCCTAAATTAGTACCACTAAATTAGGAAAGTCTTAAATCTAATTTCAATTTAATTTTGGATTGGATTGGATTGAATTATTTTCTACCTAAATTAGAAATCCCAATTTGGAAACCCCTCATAATTCCTCCCCAATCCCCTCTTCCCCTCTCTATGCCGCCGGCCCTACATGGGTTTTCCCCCATTAATGATCCATTAAGGCTTTAATTATCAATTGATTTGAATTCAAATTCAAATTAAAATCCCTCCAAATCCACTTAAATCTGAAATTTATTTCAGATTTAATATTTTCCTAACTCCTCCTCTAACCCTAGCCGCCCCTCTCCCCTCTCCCTCTCCAAGCCGCCGCCCACCTCCCTCTTCCCCTCTAGCCGGCTAATCCTCCACGACTCCTCTCCCACGATCGTCCGATGTTCTCACATGGCGGATCCCGACCATGATCATGGTTTGGTCTTGGATGAACAAGGTAGGGTGATCATCTTGGAGTCACCTTTCTTTGAATTGCACTTTGGAAACGAAGACAACGTTGGAGACTACGTCAACCGCATCACCTACCTATTGGCTTTGTCGCTTGAAGCATACATCCGTCCGAACCCGTGGATAATCGTCGGCCATCCACCACCGCCTCCACCACCGGCTACTTTTCCGTGGGCAAAGATCGTCGGAACCATCTTCTTCGTGGTGATCTCAATTTTAGCGTGGAAAATCTTCTCCAAACCAAGCTTAGTCTAGCCGAGTGATTAGTTCTTCAAGGTGAAATTCTCTTTATTAAGTTTTGGATTGTTGTTGTAAGAGCAAGTAGTATTACTTTTACCTTTGTTTATCCAACGAGATTTGGTTATCTTTCATGTACTCCTTCGCCTAAGCAAGAGGAAAACTTAGGTTCTTTAATCACTTTGAATGTTATTATAATAAGTTTACCACTTGGAATATTTTGCCAATTATAATTTTGAATCTTTATGAGCTCTTGCATTAACACAATTTATTAAAGGATTCATGTCATGGTTATTCGACAAATTTTACGCTGGCTGTCGACTACCTAACGCAACCCTCCACTTTTCTCATCCAGGACTTGGGACCTGGCAACGGCATGTTGCCGACCCCACGTAGTGGGACAAAGGCTTGTTGTTGTTGTTGTTGTTGTATGAGCTCTTGCATGGTATTACATCAGGCGTACCTAGTGTTATTGTGATATTTTCTGAATTGTCTTAACTTGCTTTAATCTCCTAAGTTTTGTGACTGCATACCAAAACAAAATTGATAATTAAGAATTCTTATAATCATGTCTTATGGTTCATTAACCTTAAAGTAAGCAAGCTTCACGATTCTTTTATTATTTCTATGCAATTCTTTTGGTTTCACATCACAATGTTAACAATAATGTCTTCTTTCTCTTTATCTCAAGATGATTACTTCATCTTCAGCTTTAAATCCTTCATGACTTTTTTGAGCTATTCATTTAACATCAGCCAGTACATCAACAACCTCTAAGGATCAATCTACTATCACCATTTCTTCATCCATTCCCACTTAAGGTGTCTATCTTTTATGAACATAACATAAATAACTCTTCATCCTTTAGCCAATCAATTTATTCTATTTGTATGCACCTGGTTGAACGTGCTCCGATTATGTTCACATGTGGATGCTAAATAAAACTTTGCTAGCAAATACTTTATGTTTAGATAGGTCATCTACAAATTAAACCCACCAATATCTAGATTAGAATGAATAGTAGATGATATATATATATATATATATATATATAGATTTTTACCTCATAGATAAGCCTATCCAAACATGCATATAAATCAATACTGATCTCTTTATTTAAAAGAAAGTTCATATCATAGTAAAATTGAAGATCCAAGTAATATGAAATAGCATATAAATTTAAGTGTAATTGATAATCCCATTTTTTTATTACATTTTTTCATCTCTATTTGTAGATAGCTTCTTGTCCCCCTAATTGTGTTCTTTTTCTCCATTAAAATCTTCACTACAATCTTATATGTACTTGTATTATCATTTGAATAACTATGCCCTCTCCTACTTCAACAACTTCATCAAGTATTTTGAATAATAGCGGTGCGTCTTGACAAAGTTTGATGCATTAACATGCTAAAAAAAAACTATCTCATAGGGATTGCTGATAAGGAAGTTGATAATACCCCTTTGTCGAATGCTTGAGTAACCATCTAACATTATTGTTTCCTCTGTTTCAGCCCATGTCTTTCATATTTCATCAACCATCTTTATCTTATCATTACTTCCTTATATAAGATTCATATATGACTCATACCAGCTTTGAAGATCCATACTCGATCATAATTCCCAAAAAAGTGAAGCATATTTATCCAAAAATGACTCCATTCCATGCTGAATGGAATTGAATTTTCAAAAAAGCATTTTGCAATGCCTAAACACCTTTATTCCGATCTTATTTTGTTGAAGCTAGAGAAGGAGTTACTCAAGAGTTATTATTCTCTTATTCATCGAAATTCATTAAAATTATGTCCATTAGTATCTGAGTTCCTTTAAAAGAACAAAGAAAATAATATGCACTACTAGAACCATTTTATTGAGAAACAAAAAATTATCAATCATTTACTCTTTTTTTTTACTCTCTTTTGAGGTGGTATGGTTTTTCAGATATTTTTGCGCATTCATTTTTAATATCATTTGCCTTTGTTTCAAATGCTCTAACATTATGGTATGAGCATATTAAATGATCTTTCAATCTTTGAATATCACTAGCAATTCTCTTAGTATAAAATTTATATTTTAAATAGACATAGCCTTTTTTGCACCTATTCCTGGTAGTTTGACTTGAGTACCATATTTTTAAGTTGGATCTTTTCTTCTAACATCCATAGCCATTATATTAAAACCAAAAAAAAAATCAAAAGAGACAAGTCAAATAGATATCTAAAAAAGTCAATCAAAAGAAAATGAAAAGCTATTAAAAATAAAATTGAAACCCTAAAAATGCAAAGAAAACAAACTATCCAAGTCAAGTAAATGGAAAAACAAAAATCAATTAAAAATAAAAGAAAATGTAAAAAAAAAGAAAACTAAAAAAAATCAAATTAAGAAAAATAAAATAAAATCTTTAATATGAAATAAAAAACCATCTAAAAAAGAAAATAAAAATATTTAAATGAAAATTAAGAAGTTAAATTAAGAAAAATAAATTAAAATCTATTAAAAATTAAAAAAAAATAAAAAAGAAAATAAAAATAGTTAAAAGAAAATAAAACCTCAATTACAAATAATAATAGTTAAAATTTTTAAAAATGAAAAAAAAAACACTCTAGCTTCCAGATGCTTGCTCCTTGCTAGATGAAGTTGGTTGCCTTCTCACAGATGTTAGCTCTCTGCTCACGTATGCAACTCCCGCAAGCACATGATGCGGTTATCACTCTACTGTGCATCTAGCACATCACTTGTAAAATGTTTGTTGTTAAGAATTGGTCAAAAACTTTGAACAACTTATTAATTTATTGTTAGTGTTATGTTTGTCTCATTAGTCATCATTGGTTTTCAAATGATTGTTACGGGATGAGATTCTTGTATGGCCTGAAATTTCTTTGTTTGCTTTAAAGGAAAAAAAAAGGGTTTTTAATAGGAAATACTTGAGTTCGCAAGTAATCCTATTGGATGTACTTGAGTTCGCAAGCAACCTAGCAAGATTGGAAAGAAAAACAACAAGAAATCTGGGTGGAAACACAAAAATCAGCAGTTTCTTTATTATTATGAAAATCAACACCAACAATATAAGAAAATACTAAACACGATACAGTAGATCCTCAATTCGAGAGAGGAGGATCGTCTCTCCCAATTTCTCTAGACAAGATTCTAGAGACCAAGACTCACAAAGGACTACAAGAGAACAACTATTCAAGGCATGCCTTCACCCCAAACCCCTCATGTCTATTTATAACAAAAAGTAACCTCCTTAGACTTGCCGCCTCCCACCCTCTTGCCATAAATATAATTTATTTAGATTAAATCAAATAGGAGTGGGCCCCCCATGGTTTAGGCTGTTTGTAGGAGCTATGGTAGAGGCGGTTTGCACCGCCTCTTGTAAACCTGGGTCGGTTGGGAGCAAAACCGACCTAGTTGGGTCGGTTGGAAGCCCACCGACCTATCAGTTTTGTATTGGAAATATAGCTAATCTATTAATCATGAAAATGTTATAGTGCAAAACAACTTGAGCTAATCTATTCATCATGAAAATGTTATAGTGCCCACCCAATAAAAAAACTTTTGGTTGAAAGAGATGCTAAAAAAAGTGAGGAAAATGTAGGTGATTTTTTTATCCTCCGGCTTTAATCCCCATCTTGTCTTTCCTCCTAATCTTCTTACGAGGTATTATTGTCCAAATCTTGGTGAATCCTATGCATCTAAGAGTTCCTATATGTGATCGTTTTGATGTCCAAAGAAAAACCAACTTCAAACCATATACTGTTAACCAACAAATTTAAAATGCAAAATTGATTTTTATTCATTTAATTATTTGAACAAATCAAGGCGTTGGAACATAAAGCTAACTCTAGGGGCTTGTTTGGTTAAGCTTGTTTTTAGAGAGAGAATAAAACTAAAATAGAGTAGGGATAACCATTAAATGGAGTCTAATCATCTGTTTCGTTAAAAAATATGCTGACATAAGCATAAAAATTGTTTGCGCTTGTTTAAGGTTTAAGCCTTGTTGGTTCACAAAATTGAACCACACAAGTATTGATGAAAAATTGGATGAACTAGGTTTGAACTAGCTCGGGGGCTAATCAAAGATGAACGGGTTGTCCATTGAAGGGAACAAGGAAGGGAGCTCAAAAACTCTATAAAACTTACTCAAATTATTGTTAGTGCTATGTTTGTCTCATGCTCATTGGTTTTGAAATGATCTTTGCAGTATGAGGATATTATTATATTTATCTTTGGGAATGGTGGAATCCATTTTCATTAGCTTTAACCAAAGAAACTCCAATCCTTATCAAATTTTTAATTCCAATTTTGTTGGATGAAACCTTAAATGATAACTACTATTAGGAATGCGATTTTCCATAATTTTTTTGGTTATTTTCATCTTGATGACTACACTAAATGTGTGAGTAAAGCCTCATAGGAAGGTAAAAACCTCATAAGCTGGTGCTGCTGATTAAGTCAATGAAGTCAGGCTTAGGTTTTTAGGTTTTAAGTAAAAGGCTGAAAAAATGACCTACAATCTTAAGGGATTAAGTACTCCTTAACAACGAACCAAGTAGGCCCCAATGGAAACAACATACAATGATGTCAATAGCTTTAGTATGAGTTTTAAGTTAAATATTTTGGTGTCATGTTGGATCTCAAAACTAATTATGTTTGCTTAGTTTTTAGGTTTATTAAGATATCTTGAGTAAGATTGGTAACTAGTCAAAGGCGAGCGGAGCACTTCCATGTCTATATATTTTCTTATCAAGCTCAATCCTAGCTTTGGGCATGACTTGAATTTTATAACCTTGTTCAATTATTTACTCACCAATCAAGCTCAGCCTATAATCTTAAATATAGCATAGTTAAATAAATGTGAGATGGTAATATTTTAAACCTATACCTTCATTATCTAAAACATAGTTATTCATTGTTGTCCATAAAATATTAGCATAATTCACTATGTATGTTTTTTGACTTTTCTAAAATTTAAATTTAAAAAATAGAACCAATTGAAAAATTGAAATTATTTAACATTTTGATCATGTGAATGAACCATCATTAGCTTTATCCCATCTAGGTGGGTTCAATTTTATGACACTTCATTCTCCATTTGCTCTTGTTCGGTGCTACATAAGCTATTAACCTTATTTTGTACATATCTTTTTACACAACTTCTATCAATATTATTAACCTTCATTTGCTTCATTTATAATTGTCATTAATTTTAACTGCTTGTCTTCCCTTCATTCTTCATGCCTAAGCTAGCTTAGTCTATTTTTACAAACATATCTTCCATTGATTCCGTTGTAACAATCTTTCTAATATAATCATTTCTCAAGCCATTTCCTTGTTTTGCCATTCATCAATCCTAACATTCTCATTTCTTCCATGCTCAACTTTTATTAATCACTTTTTAGTGCTCAATACTCAACTTCATACAATGTAGTCAAGTTGATTTATCTTAATTAAAAACATACCTTCAAGTCTTCCTGACATTATGTTGCTGCATGATACTCTTTAAAGACTTGTATATTTTTACCATCCGACCTCATTGTATCCTCATCTATCTCTATTCTTTTGCACAATAGTTCCTAGATACTAAAACTAATCACACATGATCATCTCTTTATATTCTAATAATATTGTAAGATAAATATTAATATTACCACCTAATCTTAAACCTCTTTTTAAACATATTCTCCACTGCTTTTAGTTTCACTTTTTTTAGCTCATATTCCATTATTAGAATCGTCACTTGTGAAAGTATTTTCTATGTTATCTCACTTTAAATAACTTTATAAATCTATCCATAATCCGTACAAAGGATTGTATTCTTAGTTCTTATCCTTGATGTAATTCTACTATGTTTGAAATTTTCTGGACAGTCTAGAATTATTTTTAATTTTAGTTAATGCAACATCATACATAGCATAAAGAACTTTAACATACCTTTGATATATCCTTTTTTAAATTATTATTAATGCACATCAAATCATTTGACATTACTTGATTAACATGAGTGTATATTTATGCTTAGATCTATATTGAGATTCTTGAAAGGCTTAGGGATGATATAAATTAGACCTTGAAAGGCTTAGGGATGAATATAAATTAGATATAAGAACAAGAAATGACCGATTAAACAAGCTACTAAACTAGTTTTAATTGAGGTAAAAAATTGTCTAAGGATATCCTAAGCCCAATTATAATTGGGATATACCCATTGCTTGCCATATGTCGGACCTCATAAAATATGGAAGCAAAAATCTTGATTTGGCTTGGGGTACCTTGGGCAAAGTTTTTTCCTAAATTTATATTTTCTCGATTACTTGTTTAACAACAACTGAGTATGGGCATGAATATAAGTAAGTTGGACATTGTTTCATTCATATGTCAAACTTCTTAAATCACATCAAGCTCGTTGAGTTATCCAAGTAAAAAAACATATATAAATGAGCCTTAATTAGAGAGTATGGAGCCTACTCAAGTTTGGAATTTTTCATTCATATGTCAAACTTCTTAAATCAAGTTCATGCTTGTTTAATTAGCTAAATAGCATACATAAATGAGTTAATTAGATGAGCATTGAGCTTTCCGTACTGTATTCCATCGCCTAAGCCCCTCTCACACCCATGTGTGGACATCCATAATTTTCAACTTGGTTAGCTGCATTGTATGATATGATTACTGTAACTTGCTGGCATATTTACATTGTTTATGATGTTTGATGTTTTATTAATTAGGCCTCATTTGCTAATGCGTTTCAACAGCTCTTCTAAAAAATGAAATAAAAAAGTTCGCTCATGAATTTTGGTTATATTTGAATCCCTCTTTGGAAAAATGCTATGATGGGTTTTGCTTTGTTCGGTCGTGGTTGCTCAGTATCTGTTATGAGGCAGGTCTAAGTACCTGTTTCGTTATCTTTCCTTGAGTAGGCTTTGATTATAATATTTTCTTATCTGACAATAATATCTCATAAACAGTCGTTTGAATATATTCTCCGAATTGGCATCCTTAACCCTTTATTTTCATTGTTTCGTCTTTTCTTCTGTTTTGGTAGCGCAATTATTTCTCGTCAGAAGTGCTCGTTGCGTACAGAATTAAGTCAAACATTTAAAGGCTAGAAAATAAGTTTTATTTTATGTTGACCAATTGCTATTATGGATTTTGTTTAGTTTTGGTTGATGCTGTTCAAATCAAATGACAACTGAACTAAATCGAATGATTAAGAACTGTGAAATATGTGGGCCCTTCTAGTAAGTCCTGTGATGCTGATGATGAAGTTGATTTGACGATTCCAAGTTTTTGCAGGAATGGAATAACCTAATCCATGATGCATTTTTAACGAACTTTTTTTCTAGTGGTGACGGATATGAGGTCCAACCTTGGATGGAAATGTGTTAGAAAAAGTAGGTTCAAACATGCTATGTTGAATTTTTCTCATTGCCTTGGTTGAAATGGGAGACATGATTCTAGGTTTTCTAGTACAAGGTTCTTTGGCTTGATGCGATTATGTTTCAGTCTTGTACACTAGGTATCCAAATAATTAGTTTTTCATACATTTTTTTGGCATGCCTCAAGTTGGAAATCAATACTCATGTTTCTTCTTTTATTCAGGACATGAGAGTGGGCGCCATTCCTCCTAAATTCCTCTCTCCAGGTCATGCTGGTGGTTCAAACATGCGACCAGGGAATGCAATGCCCAACACATATAGTCATGCTACCTTTCCAAATGCAAGTCCAGTGAGACCACCTCCAAGAAAGTTTGGAGCGCCAGATTCTCCAAATATCTCAGTTGATGCATATCGCCAGCGTCATGAAGTTACAGCAATGGTAACAGATCAAACATATCATATTATTCACATTGAATGATATTTTCTTATAATTGACATATGCTTAACGACTGTATTTAGAATAATAATTTTTCAATATTCAAGACTTTATTCTGTAAGAATTTATTTAGAACTTACAGATAATTTGATTATATCTGTTGCTACGAGTGAAGTATGCATTTTCTGCTGATTTTTAGTGGTATGCTAGATAAATATGATGTTTAATTGTTGGAAAGAGGTATTAGCTTCTTTTCTTTAAAATTCTGCTACACCTTTTTTTTAGAAACATATTCATTCATAAAGTGCGCTGATACAGCTTTACGAATTGATTACTTGTTGAATTAAACTTTCTTCTGCTTATTTACTTGTGATTGTGGGACATCTTGTCCCACTAATTTTTTTCCATTTAGGACAGTTATGAGAAGATAAAGTGATGAGGACATCACTACATGGAAAGTTTATCGTAGACGTGGTCGTCGATCTACGGCCACGATCGAGTCATTGTATTTTTGAGTCTTATCGTATCGTTGTTTTCTCTCATTTGATTATGTTATTTCTTTTCCTGTTTTACCCTTACTTAAGGGAAGATTGTTTGTAAGCCCAAGAGGGCATTGTTGTCTTTTTATTTTGAGTCATTTGTTTAAGGCTATTTAAAGGCCCTTTGTTGTATCTTTGAGCTTAATGATTGAATAAACAAAGAAATTCCTGCATTGTGAGTTCTTGTGAGATATTGAGAGTTTGGAGAGATCCCTTGGAGAGGGACTTGGATCACCCACCAATCTTGGAAGAGTCCGGATTCGTGGTTAGTTGCGTAGTAATTTTCTTCCTCCCTCCCCTCTCCTTCTAACCCACGGCCCACCTTCCCCTTTCCCCACCAAGCCGAGCCCCAAACCCCTCCACCATCCCACGGCCCACCCACACCCCACTACCCGCCGGCCACCCAAGCCTTGCCCTCATCCCAAGCATGCCGCCGGCCTCCTCCCTCTCCCTCCCCTCTTAATTTAGTTTCCTAAATTTGGTTGGTGCCTATTTGGAAAGAATTTAAATTTCAAAATTCAAATTGAATTTGAATTAAAACTTTCCTAATTGTCTCAACTTATTTTAGGAAAGGTTACCTAATTGAATTCTATTTGAATTTAAATCAAATAGGATTAAATTAAACCTTTCCTAATCCTTATATCCTAAATTAAGTAACCCAAATCAATTCCCAAAATCCCCTCCCCACCTCTTTAATGCCGCCGGCCCCATACCAATAGCCGCCCCTTCCTCTCTCTCCAACCCCCCCCCCCCCCCCCCCCCTTCCTTCCTTCCTTCCTTTAATTCCTACCTTCTTTTGGAATTAAACCCTAGTTTCCTTTTCCGATTTCCCTCCCAATTCAAATCTGAAAGTAATTTCAGAATTTGGAATTATTCCTTCCCCAAACCCTAACCCTAAGTCCACAAAATCTGAAATAAATTCCCCCCCCCTCCCCTACCTTGGCCGGCCACCTCCCCTACTCCTTCCCCACTTATTTTTCAAGGAAAACCATCAATCTCTTGGAGAGAATCAACAAGGACAGCAAGGAGCTTCTCCTACAAGTCTTCTCCTCTCAAATTACCATGAATGGAGGTTCCCGAATGGTACTACGGATTGGTGTATGACGAGCACGATCAAATAGACATCTTCCAATCCCCTTTCTTCGACGTGGGTTTCGATTTTGATAACACTGTGGAAGAATACATTGATCGCATTCAACTTATCTTGGTTGACGTGATCGACGAGCAAAGGATCAAGGGACGTTGGACTATCTCCGGCCGATCAACGACCTCCACCACTCCGGCTACTTCTTCGTATTCAGTCAAAGGTTACACCATTCACCTCCTACATCTCCTCACCGGTGCTATTAGCAAGCAAGTGGACAACATCCGGCGGCGACTCTTTTCTGAATCGCAATAAGGGTGAACTTCTTCTCCCTCTTTAATTATCTTTCTCTATTCACTAACCTTGTAGGTGATGACGGAATCGCAAAGGATTACGTCCGCTTAAATGCTAAAGCTTAGTAAACGTAGGGTTTGAGTGCATCTTTCTTTGCTTCTGATTTCATTGTTAACTTAGGGATGTTGATTGAACACATATCACTTTGCATATTGTGATTTTCTAAGTTATTTGTTATTCAAGTATTTAGCAAGTGATTTGGCCTAAACGTAGGCACCCCTTTCTTGTTTTATTTTGTTGTTTCAAATTGCTAATAATTTTAATCACTAATTGCTTTCTTCAAGTAGTCGTGCTAGTCCTTAATATTTTCATTTAAAAGCATCTTAGTCCTACATCATAAAGATTAGAGAGAGTCGCCTTAGATGGTTTGGTCACATAAATGGCGGCCTCCCGATGACCCGGTTAGGAAAGTAGAGGTATTAGATTTGACTTATGTTAAGAAAGGTAGAGGTAGACCTAAAAAAACTTTGTTAGAAAATATTAGAAATGATCTTTCTTTATTAGATTTAAACGAGAATTTGACTTTTAACAGGACACAATGGAGAAAAAGGATTCATGTAGCCGACCTCACGTAGTGGGATAAAGGCTTGATGTTGTTGTTGTTGTTGTTAGGACAGTTATGAGAACATAGTTATTGACTTAGCCTTACTCTTTATTACTTTTCATGCCCTGTTAACTATGGTTGATTTATTCTTGTTCAATAAACTTGGATGCCTGAGCCCATCCTTCAGCATTGTTTTGAGCAGCTTTTGTGGAAATTGCGGACTGTGGGATTAAAGTCATGGCTTCTGGAAATACTTTATAAGAAGTTTGACTCCCAATATTTTAAAATTTGTGTAGATTTTATGATAATGTTACCCAGTGGATAGATGATACTATGTTCCAAGCTGTTTGGAATCGTCAAGCTTCTTTTTAAGTTTGGCTTTGTTGCTCATTAGTCACTAGTTCATGCCACCAGTGGGTTTTGTTGTCTTGTTTCATGCAATTTTTGTGTGTATTTTTCTGAAATGATGTTAGAGTTGTTCTGCAGTGCCTTTAAAGATTGATAATGAAAATACGCCCTGGTGTAGTTTTGGTTTTTCCTTGAATCATCGAGTATGTTTTAAAGTTTTGTTACTTTATGTGCCTTAGTACGCACACTAGTTGGTACGAATGCTTGCTTGTTCTGTTGAATGCACAAGTCGATACTTAACTGTGTTTGGAGCATTTATCGCCGAAGTAACAACCAGGATTGATTTTTCAGATAATACTGATGCTAAATAGGGTGAACTCATGGCCCAAAAAAAAAAACCCGGAGGCACTAAATTTACATTGGTACTCTTCTTTTATTTATATGGGTTGAAGGAAGAAATGAAGTTTTATAGTCATTTGAGACATTTCAACCAAATTTTCGGTCCCAGATATGGCTACAATATCATTTCCCATGAGAAAATGTAGCAAAATGATGAAATTTATTTTGTTATAGCTCTTGATTGTTTATTCCTGCATGTGTAATTAACATTCACGAGATATCCACTTGTTATATTATTGAATACCATAAATTTACTGTGAAATGTGCTGATTTTGCTCTTTGGAACAAATTTTCTAGGGAGACAATATTCCAGCCCCATTTATGACATTTGAAGCCACTGGATTCCCGCCAGAGATACTGAGAGAGGTATCTTTTCTGATTAATCTTTCTTAGAGTAGATTATTTTTTTATATTCTATGTTGAAGAGAGAGGGATTGGAGCAGTAATTAAGTTGCCTATAATATAATTTGGAGGTTGCTTGTTTCACGGAAACTGCCTTTTTAAATGTAACGGTAAGATTGTTTACATCAACCCTCCCCATGTCTTTCATTTTCGGGAGCTCCATGTATCAGTTATATTCTTTATTTTATGTTGAAGAAAAAGATTGCTCAAATGATGTACTTTATCAGTCAAATGACATTGGGATTCTTATAGTTTAGCCTGCCACTCATTTAGAGCATCCCTTCTTGCAGCCTTAACTTGCTCCAACGAGCCGCTAGTGGCATGGAGTTTCTCTTTTGTATCTTCCATCGAAGAAGGGATATCATTGTCTTTTTTTTTATTATTATCTCTTTAATATACTTGTTGATGCTCTGAGTGATTGACCTTTACAATTTCAGATACATGCAGCTGGTTTCTTGTATCCCACACCAATACAAGCACAAACTTGGCCGGTTGCTTTGCAGAATAGAGACATAGTGGCCATTGCTAAAACTGGTTCTGGGAAGACGCTTGGCTATGTCATTCCTGCTATAATACATCTTAGTAGATGCCGGAATAATCCCCAGTTTGGTCCTACCGTGTTGATATTGGCTCCAACTCGTGAGCTTGCAACACAGATACAAGAAGAAACTTTGAAGTTTGGTCGATCTTCACGAATTTCCTGCACAGTAAGCTCTGCAACGAAGATGTATCAAAATTACTGTGAAACCTGTTAATGAAGGATTCTGGAAATTTACATCTTGATGTAGTGATTAACTTGTTTATTGCTTATTACCACACATCCCCTGTTTTTTCTCCGATAGCATCTTTATTTTCTTGACCTGTGATGATTTTCAGGGAACATAAAAGTTCCAGATAACCATGAAGGCTAAAATTTATTTTAACCCTCAATGTCTAAGATTCAATTTCTAATTTGGCACTAAGTTAGCATTCATTAATTTCTCAGTGCCTCTATGGGGGTGCCCCAAAGGGCCCTCAGTTGAAGGAAATTGAACGCGGTGTGGATATTGTTGTGGCAACACCTGGTCGGCTTAATGACATTATTGAAATGGGGAAGATAAACTTTCGGCAGATATCTTTTCTTGTGCTTGATGAAGCAGATAGAATGCTTGACATGGGTTTTGAACTTCAGATCCGTAAGATAGTTAATGAGATACCTCCACGAAGACAGACTCTGATGTATACTGCTACTTGGCCTATGGAAGTAAGGAAAATAGCTGGTGATCTGCTTGTAGATGCTGTGCAGGTGAACATTGGCAGCGTTGATGAGCTTGTTGCCAATAAGGCCATCACACAGGTGAACTAATGTTATCATTTTATGCTATTTCTTATTTTAATTTAATTGTATGATAAGGGGTGCTATAATCCAGTAATTGGTTTGTTTGAAGCTATTAAAGGTATTGATTTTGTACCCATGTTGAGTCAGTTTCCATTTACTGCAGTTGCTACCGTTCTCCTTGTTGAATCTTTCTTGCTTATTAAATTTTCCTTTTTGAGTTTTAGTTGGATGAATCTTGATTTTGAAAATATGCATCTGAATGGTATCCTTTTAAGTTGAGAAGACTTGTATATGTTTTTGTACTGCTTGTCCTCTTGAGTCATTTCTTAATATTTTAGCTTGGAGCAAAATCTTCACCCTGTTGCTTGAAGGGAGGATCTATGTTTGTTTTTAGGGGATGTGCAAGCCGATGGCTTGACCTGATTGATGACTTGCTCATCTGTCATTCCTCTTTCCTCCGTCCACTTTCAATATTAAGCTGTTTAGACACTATTGATTTTTTTTTTAAATCTTTAAAGAATTCTTATTGTCAAGGTTCAACCTGGGAGAAGCTTGAAACCTTTCTTGCCTGAAGGGAAGAGTGTTTGTGACGGTTTTTTGATATATAAGCTGATGTTTTGATTGGATGGAACCTCAGAGAAGTGTGAGGTCCTAAAGGACAATTAACCATTCTTTGAATGCCTTTTTTTCTTATTTCCCTCCCTCTTTTTAAATATCACCTCAAACGTCTTTGACGTGCATATGGGCATTTAATGTGGTTCTAAGAAAATAGTGATGGAGATTATTTGCGTTTTAAAACTCTCTCTCACCTCTGTGGTTATCTTCTTACTGGTTCCTTTGTGGTTAGTGCTATTAACCTCTGACAAATTTCTCACTGAACATTATGAGTGGTTGGGCATGGTATGTGCAGTACGTGGAAGTGGTGTCACAAATGGACAAGCAGAGAAGGCTCGAACAAATTCTTAGAAGTCGGGAACGGGGATCCAAGGTCATTATCTTTTGCTCCACTAAAAAGCTCTGTGACCAGCTTGCCTACAGTATAGGCCGCCCCTTTGGTGCTATTGCCATTCACGGAGATAAGTCTCAGCAGGAAAGGGACAATGTTTTAAACCAATTTCGCACTGGAAGATTCCCAATTCTTGTTGCTACAGATGTTGCCGCCCGTGGACTCGACATTAAAGATATCAGGTTAAGTCTTTTCTAATTTTGAGAAAAAAGATTGATCTAGATATCGATGTTTTTATGCATGAATTATATATGCTATTCCTGTAACCCAACAATGCTTTCTTTTGGTATTTGCTTATTTCAATTGCATCTGAAACAAATGAAAGGACAAGTTGGGTGGCCTACCTTCTGTATGCACTGAAATCATTTCTCGTCTTCATCATATTTGTTTGATTTTCATAAATGCAGATTGTCAACCATCCAAAGTTGATTAGATGTGTTTGTTATTTGGAATGTTTCATGATCAGTATCTCAAATAACTGAATTATTGTCTTCTTATAGTTGCTAATATTTAAAACATGTGGCTGTCATATATAATTGTGACTGCTCGTAATACTAATTATGAAAAGCTATCTTAAATCTGGATAGTTTCTTCTTCATTTGCTCCATCTTGCCATTTTTCCGTCCTGGCCTGTGCACATGCATATTTGATAGCATTTTAAAATAAGTTCGTACTTTGGGAGCTTTTGGCAGACTTAAACTTGGAGGCTTCACTTGTTTTTATTTTTTCTCACAATTCCTCAAGTAAAGTTTTATACTTTTGTTTTTCATACTACTGTTTAATCTCTGAGCTGGATTATGTTTATTGAAATTCTCATCATTTAGAGTTCTGCTGGTTCCACCTTTTATCAACTACTCTTTTGTGTTCCAGGGTAGTTATCAATTATGATTTCCCAAATGGGATCGAGGATTATGTCCACCGCATAGGTCGCACTGGCAGGGCTGGCGCTACAGGAGTATCATATACCTTCTTTACCGATCAAGATTGGAAGCATGCGCATGAACTAGTGAAGTTACTTGAGGGTGCAAACCAAGGCGTTCCGCCGGAGGTCCGAGAAATGGCTGCTCGTTCCGGTCCCCCTCCCCAAAGAATTCCCCAACATGGTGGAATGAACCGTTGGGATTCTAGTGGTAGCAATGGTGGAGTTCGAGTGGATCATAGTGGTGGTCGAGGCATGAGGGAATTTGGTCGTGGGGGTGGCAATGGTCGAGGATTTGGTGGACATGGTGGTCGGGGTGACTTCTATGTTGATGGGCGTGGGGGGAACAGGGGTCGTGGGTTTAGTAGGGGAGGTTGGGGTGGTAGGCATGACCGAGGTGGTCCACGTGATCGTTTCCAAAGCTCTGATGGTCGGGGTCATTATGAAGGTGGAAGAGGGAGGGGGAGATATGGAGATAGGATCAGAGACCGAAGTCACAGTCGCAGTCCTGAGAAAAGCAGAACTTGGAAATACAATCGGAGTAGGAGCTCCAGCCGCAGCCGTAGCTGGAGCAGGAGCAGAAGTAGGAGTTGGTCTCCTAGAAGCCATAGTCGGAGTAGGAGCCCTAGTCCTAATAGGAGCTTTGATAGGTATGACCAGCCTCGACCTCTACCTGAGGGCCGTCGCCGTCGGGTATCAGGATTTGATGTTCCCTTGTCACAAGTTTCAGCAGGGGTTGGACTTCAGGAGCCAGAGGCTCCAAATAGAATCTCAGGATTCGATGCTCCCCCCTCATCTACTCCAGCAGCTGGTAATGTACTTCCTGAGTCAAAGCCCCAGATTTCTGGATTTGATCCACCCCTTGCAGGTCATCAGATGTCGCCGATGTCATCCGGACATGCCAATGGAACGTTCACAGGAGCTGAGATTGGTAATTAGCTGACAATGACTGGCATACACCTGGATGCTGGTTTGTATTGTGTTGTTAAGTTATATATGCTGCTTAATTTGTATGGCCTTTGATGAAATGAGAAAAGTAGATAAAACTCCTCGCTCTGGAAGGGTACCCACAACAAGAATGGAGTACAAAGTTTGGAACAGAGGCAGGTCTGAAAATTTTAATTTGGCGCTAGCTGAGGTTTCAGTCTGTCCATTCATACATTTTGTTTTAGATGTATTCTTTTTTTTTTATATATATATTTTTAATTTCCTTTTTCTATTTTGATGTTAAGCTGATATTGGAATCCTGAGGATGGAGATGTTAAGGTTACTCCTTTCTAATATTGTACGATTATTACGCTTATAAACTTGTATTTTAGTGACAAATTAAGTTGCTGCACATTTTGCTGGTTGAGAAACTATCTTTTTCCAATATTAAGATCTGCTCTTAGAAACTAAGGTTTTGTTTGGGATAGCTTTTGACCATTATATTTTTATTGCCTTAAAAAAAATTTATTACTAAAATACGGATTGTTAAATCAATCAAAATTGTTTTAAAACTGCTAAATTTTAGATATCTCTCAAATATTTTGATTTGTTTCTACATGAAAAAAGTTGGTTTTTTAAGCGTATTATCTATTTACAAGTGATCGAATAAGCACTTATCGCTGCCTTGGTTTCACCTTGCTGTTGAGGATAAGAGCAAATGTTTTGAGCGTATTATTTCAAAAAAATCCGACCTTGAGCTATTATGACCTTGACAAACTTCCAGTTCACAAGTTATTCGTGGATGATGGCTTTTTTCAAGGGGACGGATATGCACTTCAATATAAAAATGATCCATCATCGTCATTTTTCAATAGTTCTAACTTTGATCCATAAATCTTTAAGAATTTGCTATCAGACCCATTATTGGAACTTTGATTTGTCAATTCCATTGAGTTCTTATAATCAAGAAAGTATATGAATTTATTCGCTCATTAGAGACTTTAAAAATAGTGGTCGCAGCAACCACTTGCAACTTAGGTTAATGATAATAAGAAATATTTTGATGTAATTCACATAGGAATTTGAATAGCCACCTAAAATCTATAAATGTACTCCAATCATGCTTGTTTAGGATGTTCTATATGTCTTGGTTCATATTGAACTTCAAATCTTTGATTGCCGCTTCAAATTCTAGTTGACTTTTCTTGGTGTTCTTAGATCTCTTATGTGTAAGAGTCTTGGGGTTGCTTCAAACCTTTTGTCGAAGAAAACTATCAAACTTTTCCTCACCAAATATATTAGCAAGAGAGAAATGATTTCCAATCAAATAGAGATTGTGTTGTTATAGTTACTCACATATAGACCTTTCAAATTTTTAAGGAGCACAACCTCCTTATATTTTTTTTCCATAGTGTGATACTTGATGGTAGGACCATGACATAATATTATAATTTGCTACATGTTTTGCAATAAATAATGACCTCAAAAAGCTTCATTGAATGAACTATTATCCCCTTAACCAAGCTTTTTCACGTCTGGCTAAGGTAGTTAACTTCTTAAACTTAAGAAGTAATTATTCCATACACTAGTAACTAATCTTAGAGAGGTTGAAGACTTAGTGCATTGAGAATGAGGTAAGTAAAACTAGAGCATAGATGACTTCTCCAAAACTTCATGACTGGCTTTCAATTGGAGGTCCTAATTTATTAACTATAGAGCTTTTTCTGATATTTTAAATTGTATGATGTTATTTCATACTTTTCTTCACCTTATGAATAAAGCATTACTTAGGATAGTGTTGCTATTATACTTTAATTGTATTGTGATAATTTAATCATGAGTGCTTGATGATGATGCTTATATAATACATATAATGGGTTGAATGTGTGCAAGTATGGTAGTTAGAATGAAATGATCTGGAAGGTGATGAGATTTTCACTATATGGCACCTTATGGGTGCCTGGTTTAATAATGCTTTGGAAAGTGTTATGACCGATAATATATTGTAACCTTATACGTGCCATAATAATTTTGAAAATGGCGTGACATACAAATACAAAGTACATTGTTATTATCCTAAATCAGTAGGATTAGCCATTGAACTCCAAGCTGAGTGCATTTGAATGAAATGTGCATGCGAATTCATATATGACTAGTTGAGTACTTGTGATGGTGTTCCTTGTTATGCATTGAATTGATATTTTTGTATGGTACTACTTTCAATATCTTAGGTATGTTTTGTTGGGCTTTACTCACTTTCATTTATATCCCTAAGTGAGAACTTGGCTCTAAGTGGGATGTGCAAAGATGAGTTGGAAGAATGCCAAGTTTATTGTCTTAAGTTGCAATCTAAGGATTTCTTCTATTTCAAAATGATTGATCAAATATTTATTATTTGATGTAAGGTCACAAAGCTAATAACTTATTTCACATTATTTCCAAAAAAAAAAAAAATATTTATTTAACCACAAAACTTCTAATAAATATAAAAATGCATATGTATAATATCAAAATGTTTATCATATACATACTTGATAATGCTTTATCTTACATCAAAAGTACACTAATTAATTAAAATTGATTCTCACGCATGCTTAATTTTATCTTTCCCTTTATATATAAATAATAATCAGTATAATATCTGATGAGCATAAAAATTTGACAAGATAAATAACTCTAACACATGATTCAAATATTATAGTATTTAATATATTTATACATTAGTTTAGTGACTTACTTGTAATTACTAAATAAAATAAAATTACCTAAATAATAATTGTTTTAAAAAAGACAGATATTTATCTGAAGAAACTTTAATAGAATATTAGATATTAAAATATTATCAACACTATATTAATTATGTATATACAAATCATCATGTACTAGTCTTTTCATAATCTCCTTCTGCTAATTTCATCTATTACTTAACAGAGACTATCTCATTTCGATTTTAGAATAAGTCATATATATAGTACTAAGTCATATTTTGAAAAATGTCCTTCAAAGGATCACGAGCAAGTTTTTGTTTGTGGGAGTGGGGACCCTCCTTTTATACTATTGCCATTGTCCTACTCAATGCCAAACTTGACTAATAGTCACGAGATGAATCTATTTTTCAAAAACTTAGTTATAAAAATCTTATATAAAATTTATCTATTTTTTAATAAAAATTGTGCTCATCATAGGTATTATTTAATGAGAAACATAAGCGCAATAAATAACAATAATAATAATAATAATAATATAAATAAATAAATATCCTTATTATCTATGTTTTTATTATCACACACACAAGAAAGAATTACCATGTAAGACACTCATTTATAACTTTGAAACATAAGAAAATTTTTCTTTATATTCATTTTTCACGTATTTACCCTTTAGGCTATTTTATGTATTATTTATCTATTATATATTTTATTTAAATATTTAATATTTAAGTTATGTAGGCTATTTTTATGTATTTACCATTACTCAAGTGTGGACAATCATCATATAATTGATTTGATCCAAGCACATGTATTGCTTGATGACAATTCAGTATAGTTCACTATCAAAAAATAGGATTATCACAGCACAATTTTTTACTTATCCCGGCGATTATAACCGCCGCTAATTTCTTCGCAACAGTTCTAAAACTATTGCACCCTGCTGTAATTGCATTGCAACGACATTCCGCAGCGGTTGAAGGACTGACATAGATTTGACTAATGCTAGATGTAGCAGCGGTTTTAACCGGTACAGATTTGCAGTAGTCATAACCGACACAAATGTCATCTAGATAAACTGATTATATTGTGGTGATTATAACTGTCACAAATGTTTAGAAATTTTTTTTAAATATAGAACGGGAATGTCCACTGCAATCTCATATGTTGATCCGATATGAATATACATCAGCAATTAATCAAAAAGGGAATGTCATAAGAACTTTGAGAGATTAAGGCATCCAACCCAGCCCATTCAGAACCCAAAAGAATAGAAAATTTTCACAGTAAAAAGGAAGAATGAGAGACCAATAATAGGCATAGAGGTCAGATGATAGCAAAATCATACATGATAAATTATAAATAGATAGTTCATCTTCCTAAAACAATGGAAGCAATCATACAATATACATTAAACTTGTTCAAGGATGGCTAGCTGCAAAATTTAAATGAAATCTGGATAAATAAAAATTAAATTATTATAGTTCCATAAACAATCAAAATTTACATAATATGTTATCACACAAATCCTTATAAGCCTTGCATGCTATACTTGCTATGGTTAGGCTACTCTAGGAACGGAAAGAGCACAAAAATTCGAAAGAAATCACAAAGCTACACAAGCATTTCAACTAAATCCACAAAAAAAAAGGATAAAACAAAAGAAAGATCCTAAAAGCATCTGAAATAAAACCACAAGTTAGGCATGGACGATGGAGTAGGGCTGCATGCTCACACAAGCGTGAGCTCAAGATTGGGGACATACCGGCGAAGGAGAGGAAGAAGTAGAAGCAGGCGACCGGGATGAGCGAGTGGATGAGGGCTTCGACACAACCTTTCGCTCCGATCGAAGGCTAAGGTCACGGAATGCATGAAACAATAAGAGGGAAGAATTATGGCAAGCCAAGAGAGTCGAATCGTGTATAAGATCGGAAAGGGATTTTGGCAGCAGTCAAAACCGGTGCTATTTGCATCGATTAAAACCGGTACAAATAGTAGCGGTCCAAACCGCTGCTAATTGAGGATTTTGGCGGTGGTTTTCCAACTGCCCCAAATAACAGCTGTGAAAAATTCTTTTTTTTTAGTAGTTGTTCCTATAAGATCCTGAATTCTTGTATGGTTATGCCAAATTTTGACACTTAACGCTCACTTCCACTAAGTTGGGTATATATGTTGATCATTCGTAACTTAGAAATAAGGCCATCAAATTAAGATTTATCAAGGGCTTAAGCTATATTATTTACCATCGAAAATTTTGTCAGAGTTTATTGTATTTAAATTTCATGAGCCAGAGCTCTAAATTTTGATTGTCTTTTCTTGCATTAATGAATAATATATAGCCATACACATTTTTTCAATTAATTATGGACCCAATCCAATCATCATCGATAAAGACTTTTATATTCTTACACGTCTTCTTTTTGATGAATAGATCATACATTTCTTATAACTTTTTTTCTTAAAGCTCACAGGCAATTTTAAATTAACATAAATAATATCAAAGAAGTGTTCATTTACAAATCCAGCTTTATCGACAAAATCTTATTGCCTGTGAGGTTCTGCCATTTTTTTGGGGAAAAATCTTCATTAGGGTCCATGCGTCCAGGCTTAATTGATAGCCAAAATTCCTAACAAACAAATCAATTAGTAAATATGTCAATCTACGTATCGCTTTTTGTGAAGATGATTATAACGATATTGTCAGTAAAGTCATTTTTTGTTCTGTCAATAGAAATTAACTTCTTAATTCAAAAAAATTATGAACATAACGAATAAATAGTAGTTAAACAAAAATTATAATTACAATAAATTAAGCTGTTAAAAAGCTATCTCAAATGAAATCAGACTTATTAATTGTCGAAGATATTTAAGCTTTAATATGCTCATTGCTACTCTAAATTTATCAATGTTTATACTAAAATTTTAAAAAATTACTCATAAATTTTTATTTTGTTATGGAATGTTAAATTTAAGAAATATTTAAATTAATTATAAAAACAATTATGTAAAATAAAAAACACATTTTAGATATGCAATAAACTCTAAAATAATTATTTTTAGAAAACAACAATAATCGTTGGAGATATGCTGCAGCCTTGGTGTGTCCACAGCCGCTTGGTCTATTATAGCGCCCCGTGAACGCCCAAGCTCGACTCGGATTCCTGCAAGACAGCAAATATAGCTATGCCATAAGGCCTTTGCGCATAGTATTTTTATAGGAACTCTTTTTCTTCCGTTGGATCCTTCTTGCGTCTATCTTGAGCGACCGTCAGCTGAAGCCAATTAACGGTTTTCTTATGCGACTTTCCTATAGCTGGCTAAATGCGACGTGAGGAAGCCGAGAGGATACAGCACTGAAAATTTTGAAACCGTATTTCACGTGTTATGGGTAAGGAGTAACTGGTTTGTGCTGTATGTATATCTTCTTGCTAATTTTATTTTTGTAGGTTTTTTTTTTTTGGAAAAATTTGGAGCCGCAGCCCATATATTAAGAGAGGAAAAAAATATTACATTAAAAAACAGAAAATCCTATAAAAGAAATGGAAGAAGAACCCCAACAAAAAGACGGGGGAGAGGAAAAGGGACTCAGGCCTAAAGATAGCACCCAAAAAATCATCAAAAATCAGCTAACTGACTGGGAGATCCGCCCATCGTAAACGAGAAATCAGGCCCCTGGTTGCCACATGGTCAGCAAAAGATCAGAATAGGCACAACGGCACAAGGGCCAACCAAAGGGAACCACCAACAAAACACCCAGTTAGAGAGGGGCTCCCTGGTTATAATCATCCCAACAAAACCTTTAACCAACAGAGCATCACAAACAACCAGCAACATCAGCCAATAATCAAAAGAGCACTACAAATTTTTCTTTGAGTAAATCCACATTCTTCCGGCAATAGATTTTGCCTTTAATGTTCCTTTTAATCCCTTCAGCCACCGCCAAAGGGGACAGCCAAGAATTAGAGAAACGTCTGTTGTTTCTCTCCCTCCAAAGAAAATAAACAGTGCAAGGGAGGGCTCCAAAGACCCTAAATTCAAGCAATTTTCTGAACACTTTTATTCTAATTTGGTGGAGGTTCCTTGGCATAATTACATATGGCACAAAAAGGCATCTCTTAAATTCACTTGTTTTGCTTGGATGGCTATGCTTGAAAAACTTAAGTGTGTGGATGTTCTTATCCGGAAAGGAATTCATGTGACGACTGGGTGTTCTTTTTGTAATGGCTATCCGGAATCTCATCACCATATATTTTTTCGACTGTGATTTCACCTTCTCGGCTCTTTCGGCTCTTCTCCCGGTGTTTAAAATGTTTTTGTTTCGACCAAATCTTTTCCAGACCTATGATTTTCTGGAAACTGAATTTTCTTCTTCAAAATTGGAGAAAAAACTTTTGTTTCTTTATTTTTGTAGGTTTGATTATTATTTTTATTGTATTTTTTATTATCAAATACTATTTTAGATATTTCTCAAATTATGCATATATTTTTTGATAATATACAAAAAAAAATTTATTTTTGAGATTTTGTCTTCCGCTTTATATTGTACGTGGTAGTTATTCCGTATTTTATAAATTAAAAGTTTAGTTTTTCTCAACACTTGGATCTTGGGGTTAGTTTCTGGTTTTTGCCATTATCGATCACAGTATGACATGTGTGGTATCGAATCATATAGGTCGGGTCGTGACAACTACGGTCCTCCACCATCGTCCGACTACGATTCTACAAACTCCATTGCTTGACTACAATTCTCCAACCTCTATTTTCCAATCATAGGCCGTCAACCACTATCGCCCTATTACAATTCTCCAACCATCATCGTTCAATTACAATGAAAGAGACTGTAGATCCTTTGTTTGATAATGGAATATCCTCATGTGTGTATTTTGATGACCATGACTCTCAATACACATTGAATTGAATTAGGAGAGAGATGAGTGCAGGATATGATGAGCCCATTTAACAAGATTCTCACATGAGATGGAGGATGTCACATACTCCACAAACTTCTTTCATATGAAAAGTGGAGATGAAAATGCCTAACCAACTTAATTCATAGAATGCTTTGTAATCATATAATTTGCAACCAATTAAAAGTTAATAAAAGAAAAAAATATATATATATATATATATATATATATATATATATATATATATATATATATATATATATATATATATACTTATTTATATCGATGTAGGTAATTCATTAGTACCTAACATATTCCTCTAAAGAAGCTCGATCAAGAGGGTCACATAGCAAAGAGGCACTGAATCAAATATATAAATTTGAATCAAATAAAATCATTTTTGAATTACACAAATATAACAATTTAAGCTCCGTTTGGGATGGCTTTTTTACTGCTTCTTTAAGCAGCTTTCTAATACAAAATTTTTAATTTTTATGCTAAAAAATTGCTTCAAAATGCAATAAAAATTTAACATTTAAAGGCAGTTAACATAAATAGTATAAAAAATAAAATCAATTTATTACATGTCACATCATTTCACTATTTATTGGCAAGCTTCACCAAACATCAAGCATTGCTGCGCATCTCAAGCACTAATTAATAATTATACCAATCACCATTAATGGTTTACGCAGGAAAGCGACTGGAAATGTCTTCATCTTCCCGTTCGAAAACGATTCGAGCATCTACGGGCAAAAGTATTGTAATTGCAATAATAGATATATGATCTTATAAACATTTTTTTATTTAAATTAATAAAAAATAATTTTTCGATTAATTTGAATAGAATAAAAATACAAAATAATTTATTACATGTCACATCATTTGGCAATAGCTATTGGCTAGTTGCATCAAACATTTAGCATTGTAGCGCATCTCTACCGCTATTAATTATAACACTTTAGCTCACTTACCTTCTTTTTTAGGCTATCCAAGGTTTCACATAGCTCGTTGATAACTTTAAGGTATCCACCAACAACATAGCCCTATTTGCTCAGTATTTACTAACAAACTCGCTTATGCACACTCGACACTATTAGACTCGCTCATGCGTACTTGATACAATTGAACTCGTCCCGAGGGTAGATTATTAGGTTATGTAGAGCTACTGTGTTGTGAAAAGTTAGGCTCTGGCTAACTTCATAACAGCACACCCAATCCCTTTTAAGTCTCCTCTAAAGGATGACCTTCTTTATGGGCTGATTATGAGTTTAAAAGAGCAAGAAATAACTATTTGGAAAGAGTACTCTAATGACTTCTAGTCTAGCTACTGGGGTAAAAGCCTTTTCAATGTCAATCTTTTCAATTTGATTATACCCATTAGCTACTAATCTAGTATGGTTTCTCACTACTATATCAGAGTCATTCATTTTGTTCTTAAAAGCTCATTTGATTCCTACAACACTCTGGTCTTTAGGTCTACTCACCCTAGCTAGTCACTTTCCTCCCAGCTAGTTAGAGGGCAACACATGTACATGATAATCTATATTAAGAGTCTGTAAAGCATTATATTTTACTTTTGTTTATAGACGTAGTTTTCTCTGTGGCCCCTTCAAATCTTTATAAATGAATGGTGAATATTAGCATTTTGAATCGTTTTGACACGATGCGATTTAGACATTTTGAGCATTTGTACTACATTCTTCTTAATAGATTGTTCCTTTCATTCTCACACATGTTCTGAGATTGTTTCATCAGAATTCACATGTTAGTAAGGTTGGGTGCATTCATGAATAAATTTAGATTCAACAAAACAAAAAATAATTCAAATGAATTGTAAATCAAACCAATGGATATTAATTTTTTTTATTTTAGTTTTTAAAAAATTATACTTAATTTCTTAATGAATACAGATTTTTTATTTTCTTACATATTTTTTTTGGGAGAAAACTGTTGAAAATATTTCAAATTTTTAAAAATATTTTTTGAAATTATGCTCACGTGTTGTAGGTGAGCATACTAGAGAAGATAAATTAAAACCAGTCAATTTTGAGCATTTTTTGAGATCGATCACATGAAATAATCTAGAGAAGATAGGGGAAGAAGAGCAGAAGAATTGGAGGAGAGGATAGAGGACTTCTAAGCAAGAGCACCAACGGTCGGGGGAAATAAAATAAGATGAAGTGTCCATTGTCGCTGGTTTAACGCTGTAATTTTTTCTTTTAATAAATTTCGCTTTCGCTAAGAAGAAGAAAAACTGAAGCTTTATTTCGGCTTCGAAAACGCAGGCCGGTTTCCCTCTACTCGCACCTCACTCTGGAACAGAACAGAAGCACAGTGTAGAGCGCGGTTGCGTACTGTCTACTAATGGCGTGGGGAGGGGTAATTGGGGGAAGATGGGAGTGGATTTCTGTAATGGGGTGGTGGTTGTTGCTGTTGGCGGTAGCTGGTTATCTTGTTCCGGCGACGGAGGCGGCGTGCTCCGCCGAAAGGGTGGTAATATTCAACTTTGGGGATTCAAACTCTGACACTGGAGGACTCTCTGCTGGGCTCGGATACATCTTCCCTCTCCCCGAAGGCCGCATATTCTTCAACCGCTCCACTGGCCGTGTCTGTGACGGCCGCCTCATCCTCGATCTCCTCTGTACGTTCTACCTTCCTCCCTCGTAATCGATTTTTAGGTTAAAATTTTTTTACAAATTTTTCTATAGAATAGGTATAAAGAGGATGACAACACAGACTTTCATAATGACATTTAGTGTTGATTTCATATTAACATTCACTCTTTTCCCCATCATTTTTCTTCTTCTCTATCTCTCCTTATTTCGTTCAGAGTAGCGCATACTTCTCCAAAAAATTAAAAAAATAAATCCTTAGAAAAGATTCATGTTAAGATGGATCGATAAAAATTCTTTACAAATGATATTAAATAAATGTATCATTTACGTATAGAATTCTTAAATTCTTTTGAGTATTCCTTTCATATGCAGTTTTAAACTTTGAGTGGTTTTGTTTTTGATTTATGATTAGATAATAAGATACGAGGATGTTAATTTATTTATCATTATCACTTGGGACTATACATTCTGAAAACGCTATTCATTTATTTTTTTTATTATCATGAAGTATTGAGATAATAACAGCTCACTTAATTGTAGGAGCCATCCATGAACCGCACCCGTTAATCTGGCTGTTTTTCATCTTGAAACGGGGAAAATGTTTGCAAAATTATTCTTTTTTTATTTAATTGGAATTGGATTATAAAGGAAGAAATATATGTCTTCCTTCAATTTTGTTGTTTTCCCCGTTCAATGATAAGAAAAAGACAATTTTTTTTTCTTTCGTCAGAAAAAAAAAATACTGCGTTGGGAAACGCAGTTTTTTTTTGGTTTCAATTCAGAAAGCTGTAAGAGCTGTTTCACTCTTTGGCTGGTTTGAACTTTTAAATTAAGGTGTGCGTTTGAATATTTTATTTCGGAGTTTAATAATGGTGGGTCAGAAAATTTTGTCCTAAAGGATTCTTGGAATGATGTGGATGGAGGCCTAGTACTAAATTGCCCTTAATAAAGTAGCTACTTAGAAGGATAAATTCTTAATATATTCAAAGCCACATTGTTCGGATAATTCTTTAGGACAAAATTTGGGATCAAATAGCCTAATTCTTCTAAGTTTATTACAAAATGTGATTGGTTGTTCTTCGGGTATTTGATTTGCAGGTGAAAGCTTGAACACTAGCTACCTTAGCCCCTATCTGGAGTCTTTGGGCTCAGATTTCAGAAATGGAGCAAACTTTGCAATTTCTGGTTCTGCAACACAACCTAGAAACCAACCCTTCTCTTTATTTATCCAAGTGCTTCAGTTCTTCCGGTTTAAGTCGAAGTCCCTGGAACTTGTTGCGCAAGGTAAATGCATTGAGCTTCCTATATGACTTCTGCCTATCAGCAAATTAGTTACTACTTGTTTCTTTGTGTGAAAGCATAGCTAATCTTTCTCTGTTGACTCTAGAATTTATGAAAAATAAAAAATAAAAAAAATGTGTATGGGGTCCTTAATGTAAGATGGATCATATTATTATGGCAACTGGAGTATTATGTTTAGTTCTATTGTTGAAAAATATATTAATTTATTTAAATAGTTAGTGGTTGGGCTTAAGCTATAGCTTATGTAATTGGTTTTGAAGCTCAGGCTGATCATTAGAATATCAAGCCAGAATTTGCCCTCTTTGCTCTGATGCATAACAAGTAGTGGAATTACAGGAATATATAAGAGCAAAAATTCCATACTCTATATAGTTACATAAAAGGTTTATTAGGGATCCCACCACTGTATGATACAGCTGGTATCCGAGCAAATGCTTTCTTTTTGGACCAGAGTGATAGTGATGAGGACATCAGCAGGAGATTTCAACGCACCTATCATCGGAGGAATCGTAGATCGACGGCTACGATTCAGAGTCTCTATTTTTGATGCATTATTGTATTTCTTCTATTTTTATTTCAGTTTTACCATTGTACCCTTATGAAGGATTTCTTTATATTTTAGCCCTGAGGGCATTTGAGTCCTTTGTTTTCTTTTATTTTAGAGGCCTATATATGAAGGCTTGAATCATTGTATGGAGGTTAATGATGATTAATAGAAAATTCCAGTTTTTGCCTTTGATCTCTTTGTGAATTCTTGAGAAAAGTAAACCCTAGAAGAGGGATAAGCATCACCCGTCAGCCACCAGTAGAGATCGGGCTCGCGGTTCGTATCTTTTATTACTTTCTTTCCCTCCCTTCCCTGTCTCCACCGCCGGCCAACTCAGCCCTTCCTCCCTTCCCGTCAGCCCCTCCAAATCCAGCCCCACTGTCGGCCATCCCAGCCTTCCTCCCTACCCGTCAGCCTCCTCCCCATCCAGCCCCAAACCGCCGGCCAATTTCCCTCCACCTCCACCAAACCGGCCTCCCCTTTTTTTTCCCACTCACGACCTTAGCAGTTAGCTCCACATACAACCCTTCCCCACCGAACCCAACAGCACCGACCATCCTTAACCGCTGGCCACCATAACTCCCCAACCTTGATTTCAAATTCAAATTGCCACCTAATTACTTTCCTAAAACATCCAATCATAGATTAGGAAAAGTCTCTAATTTTGAATTCAAAATTATTTGAATTTCAAAATTCTTTCCTAATCTTTAAACCTAATTTAGGAAGCCTCCTTAATTCTCTCTAAATCTGAAATTAAAATCATATTTAATTTCTTAATCACATTTATTGCTTGGGTCAACATACATTGTATGTGGACACTTCTCATCCCTCCCTATATGGCCGGCCCCCTCTCTCACCACCTCTCTAATTAATGCCTCTCCATTAAGGCCCTCAATCAACTCCAATCACCCCTAGTAACTGCCGGCCCCCATCCCTCATCAAATCCAAATTAATTCCTCTCCAATTAAGGTGATTTGAAATTCAAATTTCCCTCCACTTTCTCCTTTTGAAATATGAAATTAAATTCAGATTTTAATTTTCTAGAAACCCCCTCCCTTAGCCTAGCCGAAATCCCCCAACCCCTCTTCCCTCCATCTCTTCTCTCCTCCACTACTTCATACACCACCAAGGATCAAGCTCCAGCCACCGGCCTATCCTCCATGAATGGCCGATCCGGAAAGAGATCACGGCTTCGTGTTTGATTCTCAAGGACGACTAAATATTCTTCATTCTCCTTTCTTCGACCCCAACTGGGAGATAGAAGACACCGTCGACGACTATGTTGACTGCATCCTTTTCAACTTGGTTGAAGTTATTGACGAACAACAACCCTCCGGGCAGTGGCAACTCATTGGACATCCATCAGCTTCTTCGTATCCGGCCAACTTCCCATTGATCAAGACCGTAGGCCTCCTCCTTTCTATGGCATCTCTAGGATTGCTGGAGTTTTTCATCCGCTAACCCCACTATCAAGAGCGAATGAGAGGGAAACTCGAAGGTGAAATTTTTATTTGTTAGACGACAGATTTTTGTTATTCACACATTTAGTTTTACTATATTTTGTCGTTATTTTGAATTGCTCTGTTAAACTAAATTGTAACTGCATGCCAAATCAAAATAACAGCTACGAAAACTGAAAATCTGATCTTTGTGAAACATTAGATTATAATTGTATCGCTAAAACAATTTTCCTATTAATCCCTACAAATCCTGCTGTTTGTTTCACATCATCTTGGTATCAAAGCATGATTCATTTAGTGGCATGTGTTAGGGTTTAACTTAGAGTTCTTCCTAACATCATTTAGGCTTAGTTCCTGCCAAAACATTTCATTTATAAATTTTATTTTACATTGTTGTTTGCTATCCTCTTCATTTCAGTAGCATTTGGTAAGCATTAGGTGTCTTGGCATATAGGTTTAGGTGCTGCCCTTTATTCCTTAGCATCCCTAGTTGTCACCTAGCATATCCCAATGGATCCGGAACAAATTTAGCGCACTTTAGACTTTATTGTAGGTTAGTTAGGAACTGTTACCCCCAACAACTAAGAGACACCCAGGGTGAATTAACTGACTTTAGGCGTCAAGCTGGAGAACGACTGGACAACATCGAACGGTTAGGAAACCCCACGATTTACACCCCTTATAGACCTCACTCTCCCTATGTCGAAGAGACACGAGTTGATGAAGGACCACACCGAGATCCCTATCGTTACAACAACCATAGGCCTAATCGTGAACCAGTAGGATAAGATCCCAATTGGAGAGATATATAATGATGCACAACTACTTAAGAATATTCGGATTGATGCTCCTTCCTATGACGGCACCCTCGACCCGCAAATTTTTATGGACTGACTTAAAGGGATGGATAGTTACTTCAAATGGTACAACATTTCGAAAGCGAGAAAAGTTAGGTTTGCCGAAATGAAACTTACTAGACGAGCGAGTCAATACTGGATTAACTTGGAACACATGCGTGAGGCTAGAGGAGAATTTCCCATCACTGAGTGGAGAGCTATGAAGCAAGAGCTTAAGCAAAAGTACCTCCCTCCTTCCTACTACCCCAGACTCTTAGATAGGTAGAATAGATTAACTCAGGGTAGTAAACTGGTAAAAGACTACATCTCTGTCTTTGATGATTATATGATCCGTTGTAGTGGCCAAGAGACCACCTCACCCGCACAAATCCTATCTATGTTTAAAGCAGGCCTTAGGGAAGATCTTAGGAATGAACTTTTGCTAGAGGAGTCACTACCCTAGAGGCTGCGTGTAGTCTCGTGCTTGATCTTGAGGAGTCTAAGACTCATTCCCATACCAGAAACTTAGATTCCCGATCCACTCCTTTCAAATCTTCCTCCAATCAACCTCAAAACAAACCTTCGGGCCCTTTGACTGGTCGACCTACTGTTGGTCAATACCAATCCCGACCGGATTACAAGGGCAAATCTCCTGAACGTGACACACCCAAGATAAATTTTTGAACCAAGTGCTTTAGGTGTCATGGTTACATTGCTTCGCAATATTTAAGTCCATACAAGGTTACCATAATCGAAGAGGTTGTAGATGAAGAGGAAGAGCCTGACACTGATTTGGTTCACCATGTTGATGACGAAGAGGACTTCTTCTACGAAGACAACCCCGTTGATTTGCAAGTTGTTAGATGTGCCTTGTCCCAACATAAGCCGAGTGATGATTGGCATAGGACTTCTATTTTCCACACCTTTATCAAGATTCGAGGCAAGAACTGTAAGGTTATCGTCGACAGTGGAAGCTGTATTAACGCTGTCTCTTCCACTATAATTTCTAAGCTCAACCTGAAAATGACACCCCATTCGAATCCTTATAAGATTGCTTGGATTAATTAAACTGCTATGGAGATAAAGGAAAGGAGCCTTATTCCTATAAAAGTCGTGGGATATCAAGAGAAGATTTGGTATGACATTTTGGATGTGGGTCAAATTATCCTTGGTCGCCCGTGGTTATTTGACAACGATGTCCATATTTATGGAAGGACGAACACCTGTGTGTTTGAGCATAATGGTAAGAAGATCAAACTTTTACCCTCCCAACCCAAGCCCAGCAAGGATGAACTTAAGCCAACCCCTGCTAAACCTAGTAAAGGCTTAAACTTCTTGACTGCGAGAGAAGTAGATGTTGAGCTTAATCAAGGATCCCCTTTGTACGCCCTAGTGGCCCGAGAAGCAAGTGTGGAACCAGAAGAACCTATCCGGAAAGAGGTCCAACCTCTCCTCGAAGTCTTTGCGAATGTATTCCCTAAGGACCTTCCAAATCAACTTCCCCCCTTAAGGGACATCCAACAAGCTATAGACTTAGTACCAGGAGCCTCGTTGCCCAACCTTCCCCACTATCACATGAATCCGGAAGAGCACGCCAAATTAAAAGAACAAGTCGGTGATTTGTTCTAAAAGGGATTCATCAAAGAGAGCCTAAGCCCTTGGGATGTTCCCGCACTGCTAACTCCCAAGAAAGATGGCTCTTGGAGAATGTGTGTTGATTGTCGCGCCATCAACAAAATCACCATGAAATATTGTTTTCCCATTTCCCGTTTGGATGATATGTTGGATATGATGACTGGTGCAACCCTCTTCTCAAAGATTGATCTCAAGAGTGGTTATCACCAAATTAGAATCCGCCCTGGTGACGAGTGGAAGACGACATTTAAAAATAAGGATGGTTTATACGAGTGGATGGTCATACAGTTTGGTCTTAGTAACACCCCAAGCACTTTCATGAGAGTTATGACTCAAGTCCTCCGTCCTTTCTTAGAAAAAATTGTGGTTGTTTACTTTGACGATATATTGATCTGTAGTAAATCGGTGGAACAACACTTAAATCATTTAAGACAAGTATGTGAGGTCTTGAGGAAAGAACAATTGTATGTTAATCCTAAGAAGTGTATGTTCCTCACTAATAATGTAATTTTTCTCGAATTTATCATATCTTCCTAAAGTATATCGGCTGACCCTGAGAAATTGAGAGCAATTAATGAGTGGTCTGAACCAAAGAATATCAGAGACATTCAGAGTTTTCATGGATTGGCCGAATTCTATCGGAGGTTTATTAGAAACTTTAGCACTATCGTGGCCCCTATAACAGATTACTGATAGGAAATACTTGGGATCAAGTAATCCTAGCCCAAAAGGAAGAGCAATCAACAGGAAAATTGCTGTTTACAGCAGTTTCACAGCCCGAAACAGTAGAAAAACTGCGGAAATTGGAGAGAAAACCAAGCAAACAAGTTGTATTTCACTAGTAGATGATTGCAACAAAGCAAAGATACAATGTTCTTCAATTCGAGAGGAAGAACAACTCTCCAAATCTCCGGCAACGCCAAGAGCCCAAGAACACAAACCCTAGATCTCAAAATTACATTCAAATTCAAGATAATCTCTAATTCCCTCCTAAGCTCCTAATTAACATCAAAGGACAATTACAAAATACCTAAACAGCCCTTACATTCAAATTTTTCCTCCAAACCATGTGTTTAACCCATGCATGGGCCCCCCATGGCTTCTGCCCCCCTGGGTTCCTCCTGGTTCCGCCCGTCCCTAGGCCGTCGGGTGTAGAACCGGACCAGTCCAGCCGGCCCCTCCTGGGCCGGCATAACATTACTCCCCTCCCAAAGACTCACCTTGTCCTCAAGGTGAAAGGCAGGGAATTGATCTTTCATTCTTTCAAATGGCTCCCAAGTAGCATCGAATTCGGGGAGGCCTCTCCATTTAATCAACACTTCTTTGTTGCCTTCTTTATCTGATCTTACGCCGGTGAGCTCCAGTGGTTCGAACACCACTTCCAAATCTTCAGTCAGGGTCTCTGGTAAATCTATACTAGCAGTATGCTCCCCTATAATTCTCCTCAACTGAGACACATAGAAAACTGGATGTATAGTAGCTGATGGGGGTAGCTTCAGTCGGTACGCCACTGCTCCGATCTTGCTCAAAACTTCATAGGGGCCGAAGTATCTTGGTGCCAATTTCTCATTCCTCCTTCTCGCCACTATCCTCTGCCTATATGGTCATAGCTTTAGGAACACCTTCTCCCCCACTTCAAACTACAGATCCCTCATGTGTGAGTCTGCCTGCTTTTTCATGATTTGTTGTACCCTTAGCAGATGTTTCTTTAATTCTTCCAGTGTCTTGTCTCTTTCCTCCAAGTACTGCTCAACTAAAAAAACTGGTGTACTACCTATCCCATAGTGCACTAGGTGTGGGGGGTCCCTTCCATATAGCACTCTAAATGGAGTCATCTTAGATGCAGAATGGTACGATGTATTGTACCAATACTTGGCCCATGGCAGCCACTTTGCCCAAATCCATGGTGTTTCAGAAGCAAAACATCTTAAATAGGTCTCCAAACTTCGGTTTACCACCTCCGTTTGCTCGTCAGTCTGTGGATGGTAGGCGGTGCTTCTCTTGAGGACTGTGCCCTGCATCCTGAATAGCTCCCTTCAAAACTGGCTGAGGAACACCTTGTCTCGATCCGACACAATCGATTCCGGTATTCCATGTAGTCTAACAACCTCCTTGATGAATGCTGCTGCTACTGACACTGCGGTGTAAGGATGTCGTAAGAGGATGAAATGTGCATACTTGCTAAGTCTGTCGACCACCACCATAATGACAGTGAATCCTTCTGATCTTGGTAAGCCGTCGATGAAATCTATGGACACTTCCTCCCATACCCTATTCGGAAATACCAATGGTTGTAGTAATCCTCCTGGGGCCATGGCCATGTATTTTTTTCTCTGGCACACTTCACACCTCGCCACCATCTCCTCAACATCTTTGTGCATCCCCTTTCAGTAAAGCTCAGTTGCTAGCCTCCTATATGTCTTCTGGACTCCTGAATGGCCACCTACTGCGCTGCCATGGAACTCCTATAACAAGTGTGGAATATGTATGGAGGTTCGGGGCATCACAAACCTGCCTTGATACAAAAGTCTTCCCCCTTCAATGTCGTACCCCGGACGGCTACACTTGTCAGTCATCAGATCCTCCCTGATCTTCCTCAACTCCTCACTCCGCATACTCTCCATTTTTATGGCTCCCCAGTCTACCATCAGTGGTACCGACACAGCTAACTCATGGAGCTCCCCCACACATCTGGATAGAGCATCCGTTTCTTTATTCTTCAGGCCCGACCTGTACTGAATCTCAAAATCATAGCCCAATAATTTGGATAGCCATCGCTGATGTTCCTCAGTTACCATCCTTTGCTCCAAAAGATACTTCAAACTTCTCTGATCCATCCTGACGATGAAATATCGACCCAAAAGATAGGGGCGCCACTTCTGAATTGGCAAGACAATGGCCATCAGCTCCCTCTCGTACATTGACTTCAATTTTGCCCTGTTGATAGTACTTGACTGAAATATGCTATCGGCCTGTGATTCTGCATCAACACTGCTCCCGATCCATATCTTGATGCGTCGGTCTCTACTATAAAGACCTGGCTGAAGTCTGGAAGAGCTAAGACAGGAACTGTGGTCATGGCTGTCTTCAACCTCTCGAAGGCCTGAGTCGCTGCCTCTCCCCAGGAAAAGTTATCCTTTTTCAACTGCTCAGTCAACGGCCATGCAATGGTACCATACCTCCTCATGAACCTCCTGCAGTAGCCAGTCAATCCTAGGAAACCCCTCAACTCTCTTATGTTCCTAGGCAGCGGCCATTTCTGTATTGCCTCAATTTTGGTTTGGTCCGCCGCCACTCCTTCTTAGGATACCACATGTCTCAAGTACTCCACACTGGTCTGAGCAAAACTGCATTTCTTCAGGTTGGCTCTCAACTGATGCTCCCGAAGTACTCCCAAGACCATCCTCAGGTGTTCCAAATGCTCCCCCATAGTCTTGTTGTACACCAGAATGTCATCAAAAAAACTAGGACACACTTCCTGAGATGTTGCCTGAATATCCTGTTCATCAAAGACTGAAAAGTAGCAGGAGCGTTAGTCAATCCAAAGGGCATTACCAGAAACTCATAATGCCCTTCATGTGTTCGGAAAGCTGTCTTTGGAACATCTGCTTCTCTCATTCTGATCTGGTGGTATCCAGATTTTAAGTCCAGCTTGGAAAATACCCTTGCCCCATATAGCTCGTCTAGTAGCTCATCAATCACCGGAATTGGGAACTTGTCTGGTACAGTGCCCTTATTAAGAGCCCTGTAATCCACACAGAATCTCCAACTCCCATCCTTCTTCTTGACCAGGAGGACTGAACTAGAAAAAGGGCTAACACTTGGTCTGATGATCCCCGCCTCCAGCATCTCCCGGATCAACTTCTCAATCTCATCTTTCTGTATCTGTGGGTAACAGTAAGGGCGGACGCTGATCGGTGCCTCTCCTTCCTTCAAGGTAATGGCATGCTCCAACTCCCTCTGAGGTGGTAAACCCTGTGGAAGTTGAAAGACCTCGCTGAACTGGTGTATGAGCGGCTGCACTGACAAGGGAACATTGCCTTCTTCCTCTAGTCTGACCCCTTCCAGGCGGTGCAACTCCACCAAGTAGCCTCCTCCCTCCTCCTGAATGGTCCTGATTAGGGATTTTAGAGAAACCCCCGCCTTGGTCAGCCCAGCATCACCCTGAATCACCCTCTTTTTTCCCTCCATCACCAGTTCCATCCTCAGTGTACCCCAATTGATCTTGGTCTCCCCCAACATTTGCAGCCACTTCATCCCTAGGATGACATCAGTACTCCCCAATTCCAAGGGAAGGAAGTCCTCCCTCACCTGGATCCCCTAAATCTTAAGTACTACCCCTCTAAAAACTTCCCTACCCATTTCCACCTTTCCCGTGCCCATCATCACCCCATAACCTCCTATATCCACTAACTCCATTCCCAACAGCTCAACAATCTGGGTGGAAATGAAATTGTGGGTTGCCCTATTATCGATCAACACCACCACCTCGCGGTCAGCTATCACCCCTTTCACTTTCATAGTGTGACTCGAAGTGAATCCCACTACAGAGTTCAGAGAGACTTCTGTCACGTCCAGATGCAACTTCTCCTCCTCCTCTTCTGACCTGCTCCCACCTCCCTCTTCGTCTTCCTCGTCTTCACAAACGAGGAGAACTTGAAGAGTCCGGTCCTTACACCTATGACCCGGGATGTACTTCTCATCACATCTGAAGCACACCCCCTTTGCCCTCTTTTCCTATAACTCCTTCTCAGTCAGCTTTTTGAACTATCCCCCATTTCCCCCTCCTCCAGTTCTCTCCTTCGGCATTTCCTTCAAACTCCCTGGGGCTGCCCCTTTGGATGGTAAGAAGGTGGTAGTCATCCTGTACGACCCCCCTGAGTAGCTTCCCCGAGCCCCCCGTTCTGATTTTTTCTGATCTTCCACCAACTGCGCAAGCTCCATGGCTTTCCCTAGGTTTCTCGGCTCCAATACTCTAACTGTTGTACGTATCTCAGATTTCAGCCCCTTCATGAAATTCCCTTCCAGGGCTGACTCCGAGATATGATCCAACCTGCTGGCTAAATACTCGAACCTGTCACGGTAATCTGCCACGGTCCCCTCCTGAGTCAGGGCAAAGAATTGCTCATAGAAGTCTTCTCCCCTATCGGCTCGGAAACGCTCTAGTAAGCTTTCTTTGAACTCTCTCCAGTTCCGAATGGGCTCCCTCTTGTCACGCCATTGATACCATGCCAGTGCCTTCCCTTTCAAACACAGACCCGCCGTCGTCAGTTTCTCCTCCTCCGTCAACCCATTGACGGCAAAATATCATTCCACCTTGTAAATCCAACCATGGCCATCCTCGCCCTCAAAGATGGGCATCTTCAGTTTCCTCACTTTGGGATCTCCTCCGTATCCCTGGTATCCTCGATATCCTCCCATTCCTCGAGGAGGAGGTGCTCCCCAAGTGTCCCGATCATCCCTCCGACGATTATACCCGAACCCTTTATCGTATTCCTCTCTTCTCCCTTCAAAATCAGCACCTCGGCGATGAAATTCCTCCCTTCTCCCGCCAAAATTAGCACCCATTCTGTCATATCCCATGCTCATCTCCTCTCTAGAATGCGGTTCTAGAGGCGGCATGTCATCCTCCCCTTCAAGGATCTCTACCTCCGAATTTTTCCTCCCCCGAGGTGGGTTCGGATTTCCTCCTTTGCCATGGCCGTCGGTGGTCTCTCTTACTTTCGATGTCGTCGGATTCGTCTTCATCTCAATTAATTTCTTCAACATTTCTTCTATAACGGTGAACTTCCCTTCCATCCTTTCATTGTTGGAGGTGATTTGATTTTGAAAATCAAAAAATTTTCCCTCCAAATCTGATTTCAATTGCCCGATCTCGCCTTCCAAGACTTCAACCTTCTTCCCGGCCATCTTTCTTCCCAAAAAACTCAAGAGAACTTCTTCCGGATGTCCAAATAATCCGCTGAAATTTTAGGATTTCAGCCGCCGATAGTCCCAAGATGATGCTCTAATATCAATTTGATACGAAATACTTGGGATCAAGTAATCCTAGCCCAAAAGCAATAGCAATCAACAGGAAAACTGCTGTTTACAGCAGTTTCACAGCCCAAAACAGTAGAAAAACTGCGGAAAGTGGAGAGAAAACTAAGCAAACAAGTTGTATTTCACTAGTAGATGATTGCAACAAAGCAAAGATACAATGTTCTTCAATTCGAGAGGAAGAACAACTCTCCAAATCTCCGGCAACGCCAAGAGCCCAAGAACACAAACCCTAGATCTCAAAATTACATTCAAATTCAAGATAATTCCAAAGGACAATTACAAAATACCTAAACAGCCCTTACATTCAAAATTTCCCTCCAAACCATGTGTCTAACCCATGCATGGGCCCCCCATAGCTTCCGCCCCCCTTGGGTTTCGCCTGGTTCCGCCCGTCCCTAGGCCGTCGGGTGTAAAACCAGACCGGTCCAGCCGGCCCCTCCTGGGTCGGCATAACAATTACCTCAAAAAGGGAGATTTTGAATGGACCATTTCTGCCACCAAAGCATTTGAAGAAATCAAGAGAAGAATGGTGGAAGCTCCAATTATGCGATTACTCAACTTTTCTAAAATTTTTGAAGTGACCTGCGACGCTTCAGGCATTGGTATTGGTGGAGTTCTATCTCAAGAAGGACACCCTGTCGCTTACTTTAGCGAAGAGTTAAATGACATTAGACAACGATACTCCACCTATGACAATGAATTCTATGCCATCATTCAATCCCTTAGGTATTTGAGACACTACCTGCTCCCACAAGAGTTTGTCATATTCTCCAATCACGAGGCTATGCGATACATCAATTCCCAAAAGAAATTCAATGCCCGACATGGTCGTTGGGTTGAATTCCTGCAAGAGTATACTTATATGATTTGACATAAAGCAGGATCCGAAAATAAGGCAGTTGATGCATTAAGTCGTCGGATGTTAGTTACTCGTGAAATGAGGGCTGAAGTGATTGGATTTGAACGAATTAAAGAAGATTATAAAGATTGCCCAGACTTTAAGGAGACATATTTGATATTCCCTACTGACGATTGGAGGTGAACGAATAGTTGAGAATTTCTTTTTGGAGGATGGTTATTTATTTAAATCCCAAAAACCTTGCATTCCCAATACTTCCCTACGAGAAT
This sequence comes from Dendrobium chrysotoxum, assembly GCA_019925795.1. NCBI lineage: Eukaryota > Viridiplantae > Streptophyta > Magnoliopsida > Asparagales > Orchidaceae > Dendrobium > Dendrobium chrysotoxum. The sequence goes on from CM034307.1 coordinate 50,735,215, forward strand.
TCTTTGTATGGGAATTACACGCTGGAGGCTTAGCTGGACATTTTGGTCAAACTAAAACCATTGCGTCTGTAGAACATCGATTTTATTGGCCTAGTCTCAAGAGAGATGTTAGCAAGTTGGTTAAGAGGTGTCACACTTGTCAGTTAGCTAAACAGCGCAAACAGAACACCGGTCTCTATACGGTCCTTCCAGTACCCAATTACCCATGGCAGGATGTAAGTATGGACTTCGTCCTTGGATTACCAAAAACCTTTAAAAAGCATGATTCGATTTGTGTCGTGGTTGACCGTTTCTCTAAAATGGCTCATTTCCTCCCTTGCTCCAAAACTTTCGATGCCTCAAGGATCGCGAAATTATATGTTGATGGGATTGTTAGGCTCCATAGCTTACCCAAAACCATAGTGTCGGATCAAGACGTGAAATTTACCCGTTATTTTTGAAAGACTTTATGGCACAAAATGGGTACCAAACTCCAATTTTTCACTACCTTTCATCCGCAAACTGATGGACAAATAGAAGTTGTGAATAGGAGTTTAGGCAACCTCCTAAGGACTTTGGTAGGAGAACATGTTCGAGATTGGGATTCCAAACTTCCTACCACTGAGTTCGCTTACAACAATTCTGCTAGTTGAACTACCGGTCTGAGTCCCGCTGAAATTGTGTATGGGTACCAGCCTAGGCAGCCTATAGATTTGATCCCTATGTGTCCTAGGTTAAGAGCATCTGAGTCTGCATCACATCTCCAGGAATTGTATAAGGAAATTAATAAGAAAATTGAATTAAGCAATGCTAATTATAAACTTAATGTGGATCTTAAGAAAAGATTCAAATAATTCAAGGTTAGAGATTTTGTGATGGTATGGATTCGTCCGGAGCGGTTCCCACAAGGGACCGTTAAAAAGTTACATGCTAGAAGTGCAGGACCTTTCAAAATAATATCCAAAATAAATAGTAATGCTTATGTGCTAGACCTCCCTGAAGGTTTTAACATTAATCCTACGTTTAACATTGAAGATCTAGTAACCTTTGAAGGACCAGATTTTAACCCGTAAATCCACTAAATATTGAGCCTTGTGTGACCCTACCTAGTGAGAACCCTAGTCTACCTCCACCCGAATATCCCTACTTTACTCAATGCGGAGAAAATTGAAGCAATACTTAGTGATGAAATCATCTCCACTAGAGACGGTGGCTGCTAAAGGTACTTTGTTCAATGGAAAGGGAAACCGGAGATGGAGAACACGTGGATTGATCGTGACGAGATACAGAGATTGGACCCCTACCTCCTAGAGTTGTACGAGAGTTCACGTGACACTCACTCGATGGGGTCGAGTTTTCTCCCACCTGGGAAGAATGATGAGGACATTAGCAGGAGATTTCGATGCACCTACCATCGAAGGAATCGTAGATCGGCGGCTACGATTCAGAGTCTCTATTTTTTATGCATTATTGTATTTCTTTTATTTTATTTCACTTTTATCATTGTACCCTTCTGAGGGATTTCTTTATATTTTAGTCTCGAGGGCATTTGAGTTCTTTGTTTTCTTTTATTTTAGAGGCTTATATATGAAGGCTTGAATCATTGTATGAAGGTTAATGATGATTAATAGAAAATTCCAGCTTTTGCCTTTGATCTCTTTGTGACTTCTTGAGAGAAGTAAACCCTAGAAGAGGGCCAAGCATCACCCGTCAGTCACCGGTAGAGACCAGGCTCGCGGTTCGTATCTTTTGTTACTTTCTTCCCCTCCCTTTCCTGTCTCCACTGCCGGCCAACCCATCCCTTCCTCCATACTTGTCAGCCCCCTCCAAATCCAGCCCCACCGCTGGCCATCCCAACCTTCCTCCCTACCCGTCAGCCTCCTCCCCATCTAGCCCCAAACCGCCGGCCAATTTTCCTCCACCTCCACCAAACCGGCCTCCCCTTTTTCTTCCCACCCACGCCCTTAGCTCCACCGACAACCCTTCCCCACCGAACCCAAGGCCACTGGCCATCCTTAGCCGCCGACCACCATAACTCCCCAACCTTGATTTCAAATTCAAATTGCCACCTAATTACTTTCCTAAAACATCCAAGCATAGATTAGGAAAGTCTCTAATTTTGAATTCAAAATTATTTGAATTTCAAAATTCTTTTCTAATCCTTAAACCTAATTTAGGAAGCCTCCTTAATTCTCTCTAAATCTGAAATTAAAATCAGATTTAATTTCTTAATCACATTTATTGCTTGGGTCCACATATATAGTATGTGGACACTTCTCCTCCCTCCCCATATGGCCGGCCCCCTCTCTCACCTCCTCTCTAATTAATGCCTCTTCATTAAGGCCCTCAATCAACTCCAATTACCCCGAGTAACCGCCGGCTCCCATCACTCATCAAATCCCAATTAAGCCCTCTCCAATTAAGGTGATTTGAAATTCAAATTTCCCTCCACTTTCCCCTTTTGAACTATGAAATTAAATTCAGATTTTAATTTTCTAGAAACCCCCTCCCTTAGCCTAGCCGAAATCCCCCAACCCCTCTTCCCTCCATATCTTCTCTCCTCCGCTACTTCATGCACCACCAAGGATCAAGCTCCACCCACCGACCTATCCTCCATGAATGGCCGATTCGGAAAGAGATCATGGCTTCGTGTATGATTCTCAAGGACGACTAAATATTCTTCATTCTCCTTTCTTCAACCCCAACTAGGAGATAGAAGACACCGTCGACGACTATATTGACCGCATCCTTTTCAACTTGGCTGAAGTTATCTGCGAACAACAACCCTCGGGGCAGTGGCATCTCATTGGACATCCACCAGCTTCTTCGTATCCGGCCAACTTCCCGTTAATCAAGACCGTAGGCCTCCTCCTTCTTTCTGTGGCATCTCTAGGATTACTGAAGTTTTTCATCTGCTAACCCCACTATCAAGAGCGAATGAGAGGGAAACTCGAAGGTGAAATTTCTATTTGTTAGACAAGGGATTTTTATTATTCGCACATTTTGTTTTACTATATTTTGTTACTATTTTGAATTGCTCTGTTAAACTAAATTGTAACTGCATGCCAAATCAAAACAACAGCTACGAAAACTAAAAATTTGATCTTTGTGAAACATTAGATTATAATTGTATCGCTAAAACAATTTTTCTATTAATCCCTACAATTCCTGCTGTTTGTTTCACATCAGATAGACAAATATATTATGGTTGACAGGCCCGTGATTGAGCAATTCTAATGTCAACATACAATATGAAGCAAAAGTGAAGGTCACCCTTAGCTACACTGATTCCCCAAATGCATGTAAAAAGTGCCATTCAAGCTAAAATTTTTTGGACTTGAGTATTAAACATGGTTCCTATAGTTGTCTGGCTCGTGTTGGAGCAATTCTAGTGTCACCATATAATTCGAAGCAAAGGGGTGATGATGAGCTCTTTGATTTAGTATATGATACTTGTTTTGTTTGATTGTTTGTGCTTTAAACTTTATTTGGATTGGAGGAAAGTCAAGGAAATGAAATGAAATATAAGTAACTTATGTGTCGAATATGAATCAACAACCCTTGATTTTGAATTTTCAACTCATTTTTTTTTTCCATTTCATTCCACACAAATTCTCAGCATCCGAAAAGATCCTTAGCATGTGATGCTAGCTTTGTTGGAATGCTTATGCCTTGAGTGGGAGTGATGGCTGATTTAGAGAACTCATATAACTAGAAATATTTTAAGGCAAGTAAACTTTTAGGTTTCATTTACATAAATTTATGCATTACTATTTAGTCTTAACTTACCAATTTGTGCTTTTTGATTGAAAATCAATTTGACAATTGATGTACTAGCCCAACTTGGTCCACATTAGTTAGATCCTCACTCCTAGCACAAACAGCATAAATCAGACCACATCCACCAATCTTTAGGTATTATGTATGTTGCTTCATTCATTGGGAACTTTTTGCATATTTGGATTATTTAAACTTTATTGAATTTTGATGGCAGGTTCAAAAAATCTGGTAAATGAGGAAGGGTTTAAGAACGCAATTTATATGATTGATATCGGACAGAATGACTTATCTGCTGCCTTTGGTTCGAATGCTAGCTTTGATATAGCCATTGCGAAAATCCCCTCAATTATTGCAGAGATAAAAAATGCTATTAAGGTATGTTTTTTCTTTTTCTGAGAAATGAATTTTTTTCACCTGAAACGACCTGTTGATGGCATGTTGGTTAGTTAAACAGATTATCTAGTTCATGATGACATCTGTTGTTCCTCAGGGGAGAAAAACACAAAATGTTTGATGAAGCGTGCACATATTAGCTTCTTATTTTTTTTTAGAATAAGTCGCTAGCATTGTTTTTGATAAAAAACTAAAATAATTACACAAGTTCGCATATTTCTTTATTGGTTCATCCCTTTACCAATTTTATCTAATTTTCTCTTAATTACTTTTTTATTGTGGCTCTACTCCAGTGTATGAAAGTTATTCACATGCTTAAAAATTGATTTCTATAGAAATTTTGATCATGCGGACATGCACAAGTTTTGGAGGTTTATATATTCTTGTCAGGTTAACAGGATTGAAAAAGCTATACCCTTTGCATTAGAAAATTTTACGTGAGCTTACCTAACATTTTTTTTTTGCGTCAGTATCAATGTTATATTAGTATTAAACTATTAATACATATAGTGATACTGAAAAAAAATATTGACTAGACACATGATATTTTTTGTGCTACATTTTTCTTTTTATAATAGAAGTTTTTCAACATCACCTTCCAAAGCAAAAAAGAGGGAGACTAATATAGCATAGGGGAGCTCTATATCATTATATGTCTCCACAGGATTAATTTGAAGGTCAAGACTAACATTGTCAAGGGTGGAACCCAATTAAGCTAAGGACGAGCAATTGTGCCCCCCCCCCCCCCCCCCCCCCTAAATTTAAATTTGATGTTTAAAAAAATGGCATTTTCGAACCCACCCAAAACTTTAAAAAAAAAATCTCATTGTACTGATCTGCCTAGGTCTTGCACATAGTTCCACTCGCTCTCCCATTCTCTCCCTCTCCTGTTTAGCCGTTCTTTCCATAGTTCACGCACATCGTCCGCCCATCGCATCCCCCTTCTACTCTTCTTCACGTGAGTCATACCAAATCTACCTCTCTCCCATTCTCTCCCTCTCCCATTCTTACGCACCAACGATTGACCCGTTCCCTTCTGCTTTAGGTAATTACGTGCCTCCTCCCTTGCTCCATCACTTGAACAAAGGCAAACATGTAAGCAAGGCATTTCCCCGCCAGTCGATGCATTCCCTTCTTCTTCATGTAACCAAGCATTTCTTTTTCAAATTTTTCCCTTACTGCATTTATGGCATCTTTTGTGTTTACAATGTCATTGCAGAGGCTCAAGAATATTGTGTTCATCATGCAGCTCCTCTAAGATTTATTACTTTGGTTTGTTTATGCTTAAGCTTTGAAATAACTAGTTTTACTATTATGCTACTTTAGTTTTAGTCCTTCTAGGTGTTAACATAATGTCATCTTATGTGGCTATTATTATAGACAATGAAATTATTTATCCTTGTGATCTTTGTTCAAGTTCTTCATTAGGGAGATTGGCTTGGCTGTTAGAAGTTAAATCTTTGAGATTTAAAGCTTTTAATCTATCATCATAGATCATATTAATGCTAATATTACAGTTGTCTATACTCTATAATAATGCTTTATGACTCTCAAATATTTATATTGACATTAGGGTTATCCATGTTTTTAATGTTTAGTAAATAAATCAATACTTAAAGAGAAAGGAATGTGTAGTGATTGATATTGAAAATTTTCTTACTGACTGTGAGCTTCGACCTTTCATTTAGAGTTATGATGTTAATGAGAGGGATAGAGTTCAGAAAATGGTGAAGTGAACCTATAAAAAAAAATTATAATTTCCCCAAAATAATAATAGAAAATATTGTACAAAGATTAAATTCAAAATGGTTCGAATAGTATCCAAAATGGTTAGAATATAGCATGTACAAAGACACTGCATTTTATCTTTATTGCTGCTTGTTTAAGCCTCAAGAGTAAATTACACGTCAAGGTGGTGGAGATTTATTTATTGGTCAAGAGTTTAAAAATTGGAAGAGAAAAGAAAAACTTTTAGCTCATATTGGAGAACATGATAATGTGTACAAAAAGGCGAGACAAAAATGTGAAGTGTGAGCTTTGAAATTCGCACATTGGCCTCTCCGCATCCTTTTTATCGGCGGGGAGAGATTTAAAGAGATTATGTTCCAGGGAAAATTTTCAAAAGTAGATTGAATTTTAAATAAGATAATATCCAGAGATTTTACCCCTCATTTTGAGAGGACCTTATGATCTGAGGTCTGGTTTTTCATAGGCGTAAGCCTCTATTGTTAATTACCCCTCTTAATAATGAAAGAGAATTTTCGATTAAGGCTAGTCATTAGATAGACCTGAGTACCTTGTATATATTAGCATCAACTTCAATGTTTAGATTTTGAAATTCACCATCATATACTTAAAGTGGATGGCGAGGGAATGATGACGGACCCCATCAAGATCCCATAGTTCCGTTATCCTGGGCCTTCTTGGTCCCTAATCCATTTAGTCAGAAGAAGATAGGCAACCCAACCTGATCGAATGATCCTTCTCGGCAGTCATGGGTTGCGAAGTCAAAGGATACATTGTAGATCTGAGGTGAATGTTTGCCTAAGCGGACATATTCGAGCCAACTTTAGCTAACATAGGGTTTTATGCCCTATCGATTATATTATATAATTCATTATTCAAGGGTATTAGCCATTAGAAAACATACAGGCTTTAGTTGTGACTACAATATAGTTGAGCTATTGGATAAAACCACCCAATCAGAGGGTCTCGATCATAATCATTCATCACGTGGAGCCGTTGGGCCAAACCACTGGTTATATTGGTCAAACCACCAATTAGAAGACCACATCATAACTGCTTACCACGTGGAGTTGTCGGGCCAAGCAACGGATTATGTGAAGCCGTTAGGCCAAACCATCGGTTAGAGAATATTTGCCACGTCCTTATTGGCAAGAGATTATTTGAGAATAAATCTTAGTAATATTTTTAACTGGACATTCACTCTTTGTGAACTGAAGTTATTTTCAAATTTATTCTCATCGATAAATTATTGTGGAGAGTAGATAGATTTTTACATTAAGTTTCTCAAGTGATTTAATTTCAATTTAAATATTTAAAGTTGGATAAATATCAAACTTCAAATTTTATTGAAATTTGAGCCCCTGAGTGATTAATCTAGGGATGTGGTGTTGTTTAAAAATGTAGGATCCCCTTCGGTTGAGATTAACTCTCTCAACACGGTTATTATCAGGGTAACGTTGAAGTCACTTTAAATACATTTGTATTTTCATTAGAGTTTTAGGCATTGTAAAATATAAGGTCCTCTCCAATTAATATTCACTTTCAACTCGGTCATAATTAGGGTGACGCTAAAGTCATTTTAAATAGATTTGTATTTTATTAGAATTTTAGGGCATGTAAAAGGTAGAATCTCCTTTTAGTTGATATTCATATTCAACACGGCCATCATGTTTTAGGAACTAAGGGAAGGTTTTTGTTTGTGCTCATTGGTGGGTCTTCAAGTTTGACACAAGTTCTCTATAAGTCATGTTTCAGTTCATTCTTATTCTCATTTTGCAACTTAGGACTTCATTCAGTTCATACTTAGATTTTTTCCCTGTTGTGCTAAGAAAACAAGTCCGAGGCTTGCTTGGCTTGTCGCAAACATCGCCTACTGGCTAAGAAAAGCATGCAAGGGTTCCGCTCGTCTCGCACATGTCGTAGCCGGGATTTTTTTTTAGTTTTAAGAGTTTGCAGGGTTTTTATACCTTTGGTGCACAACGAGGACAACATCGACAAAATGATGAGGCAAGGTTGTGCACAAGTTTTTGTTGACCTCTGTATGAAGAACAAGGAAAAAAGGGAAAAGGCAAAAAACCCAGCATACATACCTTACATCCGTTGGATCCCGCGAATCCTGCGCAAAATCTGCTGAATACGCCGACTGCTACAGTACTTGGCTCTGCAGCGGCGCCGAAGCAGTCCGGGTATCCCGCGATCCATCTCGATCGTCGCCTTCCCGCGTCTATAAAATGAAGCCGAAGAGGAGAACAGGGAAACATACGCAAACGCCCACTTCTCCCTCCCGATCTCTCTGCGCCCGAGCTCCCCATTACCGAACTCCACCTCCTGCAGCCAAATCCCTTGCCCAATCTCATCCAGCCGAAGGCCAGACCAAACCGAACCCAACTCCATCTCCTCCAAAGCCGATATTCCTTCCACCCTACCCGACGCCTCCAACATCAAATCCCGCCTCCTCTCCGTCCGATCCTCCCGATCCCCTTCGGTTCACAAACAGAGAGAGAGAGAGCGAGAGAAAGAGAAAGAGAGAGAGAGAGGAGAGAAAGGAGCTCTCCCTACCTACCCGAGCCTTTTCCGCCTCTAGAGCCTGCATGAACTAGTGCCGAACTCCACCTACCTGTTCCGCCTCCAAGTTCCGATCCCCATACCTTGCCCTAGCCGAACCCCCTCCAGCCGATCGACTTCGCTCCCCCTCCGACTTTCCCCTCTTGTAGGATCGGAAGCTACAACATTTTGACGGAAGTAACGACGGGAGCTTGCTGTGTGCGAAGGTAACTTGCCCCCTTTCATGCGCCTCTTCGGCCAAGTCCCGTAAACCCGCCGAACTATAGAGAGAGGGGGGAAGGAGTTATTTTTATTATTATTATTATTATTATTATTATTATTGTTATATATTATTAAATATAATTATTAATTAATTATAATTAATTTATTAATTATAATTATTGATTGATTATAATTAATTTATTAATTATAAGTATTTATAATTAATTATATTTAATAAATTAGTCATAATCAATTAATAATTAGTAATTAATTATTAATTATAATTATTTAACTAATTATAATTTTAATTAATTATAGTTAATTATTAATTAATGGTGATTAGTTAATTAATCGATTATAATTAACTAATAAATATAATTATTTAATTAATTATAAGTGATTATAATTAATTATGATTAATTATCAATTAATTATAATTATAATTAATTAATTATACTTAATTAACTACTCATTATGATTAGTTAATTATCTATAATTAATTATGGTTAATTATAATTAACAAAAAAAAGAGAAAATGCAAAGAGACCCTTGTCTCTCGCCTCGATCCATATGCCAACCCCGCCGGCCCGCTTGTAAAGGTATGATCCCTAAACTCAGATTCCTGTCATCGTTGTTGGCGGCGAGTTAGCAAACCCCCTACGCGCTCACGTAGCGTAGTGGGGAGGAAAACTAGCGCGACGCCTACGACGAGGCGGGCAATCGCCTTAAACCCCGCCCTCGATGCTTGCGACGAACCGGCAAACCCCCTACGCGCTCACGTAGCGTAGTAGGGTGGGAAACCGGTGCGGCGCCCGCGACGAGATGGGTAATCCCCGGACCGCTCATGTAGCGTGAAGGGGAACAAAATTAAGTACCCATACGTGGGGAAATCCTCCTGCTTTCTTTGCAATAGGTGCCCAAGATCCCTAAACGCTCATGTAGCGGGCGGGGATTGAAGAAATTTTGCTGCCGTGGTGTCTACGGACATCTACCTGAAGCGCGCACGTCGCGTCGAGGGGAAGGCAGCCTCTTGGTTTTTCCCCTAAATGGGGGAGACGCCGGGAGGCTGCCGAAATTTGCACTGAACTGAGAACTTGGTTTGAACTTGATTGAACGCAGAGGACCTTATTTGAATGAACTCAAATGAACCTAATTTCAACCTAAACTAGAACCACAAATGACTTGAACTACATTCAAACTTGATTTGGATAACAAGAACATGGACTCAAATCAAACTTGAAAGATAAGAAGTTTGAGCGATATGCAAATGATATTGAAATTCAATATTTTTGGTGACTTGAAGTGATTGTAAAACTACAATGAGCATGATAACCCACTAACGGTCATATACAAGAAGTGTGATGTACTTGTAAGCAACAGCAGAAGAGATGTAATGCAGACAAATACATGATGTTCCTATAATGTACAATAGTATACCTACAAGTTACTACAAGGATCATGCAATGAATATGAACATCCTTTCATGGGAATGTATAGAAGACTTGCAATGAACACATACGAAGGACTCGAATTGAACTTGTATCAAACAAGGAACTCTAAGTACAACTTGCTTGCAAAGGAATAAAAGTTTCTACCTATAAGCTATGACATGAAATCTCCAACAAATGTCAAAGAGCCGTCATGATGATTGGAATGCAAACACTATTAAATGACATTCCTACAAGCAGTAACAATCCAATGTCAAACAAATGCAAGAAACACTGGCAAGTTATAGCGATCAATATGCGGCATATGGTGAACACTACGATACTCTTACAGTCTACAATAGTGCAGCATCAAGCAAGTATATTAGTCCCTTACAAACCAATGACAGTTGTCTTAGGGTGGCAGACCCATCCCTATAAGCAAGTACAATCATCATACCACCTGAGATTGGTGAAAAGTGGACATGATGCAAGTACAATGATTCTCCTATAAGCACATTTAGGAGATTATAGTGAACATGAATATCCCTTGCAAGCAGTGGTAAATAATATAATATTTGTGGATAGCAACAGTGGGTATATCATAAATACAGAGAACTCCTTGTGGAAATAAATACACACAATATCTGTAAACAATTTTGAAAGATCTGCAATACATACAAGTTCCCTACAAATACAGATGTACGCACCGCATGTCATCTGTGGGTAGATACAAAATGACTTCAGTAAATGCAGTATCTTGTAGTCAATTTCAGCCCGCGAATGAATACATCTACCCGCAACAACGGTGGATGTATTGTAGGGATCAGAGCCATAGTGAAATGCATAAAGACTCGCAATGAATGCAAATATTTACCAACAAAAGCAGGAGATTCGTTAGTGCACTACAACCTACCTGCGTAAATCATGTAAGTAGTGCGCGACAGTCTGCCTGTACAAAGCAGCAAACAACTCCAGTCCACGAGCTGCTGTAAGACGCCACCGAATCCGCAACTTTCATGCAAGCGGACAGAAGGCGTGCACAAATATTCCAAGAATACCCCCGCACGTGCACCTTAATTTGTATACACTTAGGTACACATAAGGGGATGTATTATAAACCCGCATGGGCCCCGGCGAGCGTGCTGTAGGAACACACGTGACGTCCAGGGATGCTGCGCGGGTCAATAAATTTGAACCCGATCCTCCTAAAGCAAGTAAACAGGAGTTGACAAGGTTCAATAAATAACTATAAAATGCCCCCCAAACACCCGCATGGGCCCCGGCGAGCGTGTTATTGGTACACACGTGACGTCTAGGGATGCTGCGCGGGTTAATAAGTGAATTCCAGTTCAAGCCCGATCCTCCTATACGGGTAGATAGGAGTCGACACGGCTCGAACCATTAAATAAATATGCGGTCGTGAGATCGACCGGAATATTTATTTTATAGCTCATATTAGGCCTTCAAGACCTATAATCAAGAGAATTCACTAACAAGGGCATAAAGCCTATGAAACCCGATCCTCTGTCTATCACTAGACAGAGTCGACAAGGTTCAAAACACAAAAATATGAGTGACCCCATACACCCCGATGATGGCCGCGTTGACAGAAGATCTCAACCGGAGGGGTTCACAAACACTTTCAAATGCCTCACAAACTTTCACAAATAACCAAAACTCCAAGAATCATTCAAAATCCCAAATCCCAAAATATTTAAAACTGAAATCCAATCATCAATCACATAAAGCAAATCCATCCACCCTCCGCAACAGTTTGCCGAGGTGGACAAATATGAAAAATACTTCAGCTCACATAGAGCTAACGCCTAGTCGAAAATATCACTAGGATCCATTCTCAAACAATCTCCTGCCAGCAAGGACGTGGTACGAGTCCTCTAACTGGCAGTTTCGCCGCCAAATGGCACTGCAGGATAAACGGTTATGACTCGGGGCCCTCTGAACCAGATGGTCACCGCCAAATGGCACCATTATATTATGGTTATGGCCAGAGCCCGTATGCTCCCCAATGGCATCAAATCCTTGAGATATGAATCAATAGGATATGATTGATAGGGCATAAAGCCCTCTGTTAGCTAAGGTGGATTCAAATTTGTCCCCTTAGACAAATACCCACCCCAGGTCTACAAGGTACCCTTGGACGAAGCAACCCATGGCTGCCGACAAGGATCCTTCTGTCAGGTTGGGTCGATTACCTCCTCTGACTAAGTAGACCAGGGATCACGATGGCCCGGGATGACGGAACCATGGGATCTTGATCGGGTCTATCATCCATTCCCCCACCATCCGCTTTAAGTGCAGGATGGTGCAATTTCCAATTTTAAATATTAAATCTCCAAATCTCCCAATCTTCCGAATTCCCAAATAACTCCAAATTTTAACATTCCCAACCTATTGCTGCTACTATATGCCAGATCCACGTATCTCTACGTATCTGATTGACGACTAGCCTTAATCGAAAGTTCTCTCTCGTTACCGGGGGGGTAATTAACTATAGGGGCTTGCGCCTATAGGAAACCAGAACTCAGATCATAAAGTCCTCGCTAAATGAGGGCGAAATCTCTGGGTAGTGTCTTATCTACTATCTCATCTGCCTTCCAAAATTTACCTCGGAACTTAAATCGTTAAAACTCCTCCCGAGCAGAAAGCAAAAGTCGGGCGGAGGCCGGGGCCGAATTTTCGGAGCCCACAGTTTTTTTTCTTTTAGAAAAAGTAATGGTATATGAAGGGGATTCTCTCTCTTTTTAGAGAGAGAGAAAGGGAGATGAAAAGAGAGTTCTCTTTCTAGAGAGAGAAATAGGGGGAATGAGGGATCTTTCTTTCTTTTTAGAGAGAGAAAGAGAGGGTATGGGAGAGAATAGAAAGGAGAGTGAGTTTGAGAGAGAAAATTAGGTTTTCTCTCAGATTTTAGAGAGAGGAGAGGATTTGAGAGGAAAATGGAGTGAGGTAGAGAGGGAGAGTTTTAATTTAGGTAGAGTTAAGTTTGATTTTATTTCTCTTTTTACTTTTGCTTTTTTTAGCTTTTCAGAAAAAAAACTATTTAGAGGATAGCTGCCCTTTTTTGTCTTTTTTTTATCATATATATATATATATATATATATATATATATATATATATATATATATATATATATATATATATATATATATATATAAAATTTAAACCTATATTTAATTTTAAATATTAATTAAAATTCATTTTCATTAATTGCACATTTATTCGCTCGCCAAATCGTTGTCGATCGCACACGTTAATTTTGTCTCAATCTGTGTGTGCTAAATTTTGATTTTTTTCATCGACCGGCAACCTCGAACAATATGAATGTTGATCTCGTCCAACCCAAGGATAGCTATAATGTCCTGAAGTTCTTTGTAACATTGTGAAGTTTGCTTAACCCTTTGCGCAGTTTCATAATGTTCCTCGCCAATGATCTGAGGTTGTAACATAGTTGACGTTGAATCCAAGGGATCTACTGATGGATAAATACCTTTGGCAGCTAATCCTCTTGATAATACGGTTGTTTGAGTTTCCCTGAACATGCCAGAGCTATCCATTTCGATGATTTTGATTTTTGGTCAACTCATGTTGGGTGAGTTTCATGTGACATTGCGCCCTTTACTTTTCTGTTTAGTTGTGTACAATCAATTCGATCTTGGAGCTCGTATAGAGGTCAATAAAGGATTTAATAAAGCCCTAAGAATAGAGTGTTCTTGCTATCTGGTTCGAAGGCACTCATTCTTAATGATGATCCTCACATATTTTGTCTATTATTTTTGTCATCAGTTGTATTTATGTTAATGGATGTAGCAAAGAATCATTTACAGGTGAAGCTAAAATACTATTCTATCTTAAGACTAGGGAGTTAAATAGTAGTCGAGGTTTGAATCAAGAGATTAATTTACAACGAACTAGTGAGACTTGTTAGGGTTCAAATTTTCATAAATTAACTAGTCTCATAAAAATATATACTTTTGTACTTAGAAGTGTTTGAGATTATCAAGGAATATGAAATATATGATCAACAGTCAATTGAAGTTGATGTTTTAATAAACGTTATGGAATCTTTTGACTTTTTATACACAATGTACTTTATAATTTTCATTTTAGGAACTATAAAAAAATTATCACTATTCTTACAAAGAAAAGATCAAGACATTGAGAATGCTATTAAATTGGTGCAATTATCCAAACAACCATTGGAAATGATGAGGGAGAATTAATGCAATATTTTATTGGACGAGGTATTACATTTTGGCAATATTTTTGAAATTTATGTTTCAAATATGAACTCTATATTTAATACTTGTCGATAATCATTATCGAAAGTTGAAAAATTAATAAATTTGCATAATTGATTTATACAGTGAGAGGTTCACCTTCTAACATTAATGATCAATTGCCAGTGAAGATTTTTGTAACAATCATTTAAGAATTTGTGATAATATTCATTTAAGACTTTATAGTACTTTGCGGTAGCCACAAATCTTGAGAAATTAAGATCAAATCGAATCCAAATAGTTGATAAAATCAGACTCTACACTTAACAAAGATCCAACCCACCATGCTCAAACTAAGCATGTTAAAATTGATAGATATTTCATAAAGGTAAAAAGTTGATCAAAGCATCATTCAAATATAGTACACTCCAACAAAATTCCAAATAACTAATATCCTAAACAAAGCCCCTGATCAATCACTATTTGATAACCTAACTTCCAAGCTAAGAATGATCAATATATATTTCTAACTGGAGGGGGAGTGAAGATTAATTTAGAATCTGTGGTACTGCATTGATTTTTCATCAAGCAATCATTGTGCTCTGATTAAATCAACTGCATGATGATTGAATATCTCAACACTTCATCAATCCTTGTTATTTTTTTATTCCCCATTTATTATTTACTAATTTACCATTTAATCCAAGATAAGTCTTTTGGATAATAAAAATGCATGTAAAAAAATATTAAACCAACCAACCCTAAGTGGTTGAGATGTTGAAGATGATTATTCTTTATGCTTATGCACTTCTAATTTCTTACCATATCATCCTATATTCCAATTCTTATTATTTTGGTGATTTGCATGCATTAAAGGTCAATTTGTCTCAGTACAAGTCTTTGGATCTTAGTTTTGGAAGTGAGTCACTTTGAATTGATTTGCAGTGTGGCATATTTGCATTGTTTGGACTATAGTATGTTTCATTTTTATCCAACTTCATGTTAATTTTTCATTGCTTTTATTATTGTAAGTAAAAATAATATTTTAACCCATTAATTTTACATTAGCATTTTATTATCATAATTAAAACAACAAAACTTAAGGTGACTTGTTAGCCCTCTACATTCATTCTGTTCTAGGCTTCGTTGAGACGGCTTTCTTACTTCTTCTTAAAGCAGCTTTCTAGTACAAAAATTAATCTGCTTTAAGAAGCAGTAAGAAAGCCGTCCCAAATGAAGTCTTAATTAAGTAAATGCCTCAACTCGCTTTCAAAAATGAGATTCAATAACTTTTGAATACTTACATTGAAAACAAATTGACCCCTGTAGTGTCCCTCAAAGTTGTAAACTTGTAGCAAATCTTTTTCATAGTAGAATATCTGCATATCTTCTCTTATTTAATAAGCAATCTTCAAAGCATGAAGCTCAGAAGTTGAATACAACTTATCAAATAAATGTTTATAATGTAAACAACATGAAATCGCAGTTTTTTTTTTCTTTTAATAAATTAATACCACTCTACTCCTTCAATCCAAAGGTGAACGCTATCTTCTTTTCTGAATGCAGATGTTGCATGATACTGGCAGCAGAAATTTCTGGATTCATAACACTGGTCCGTTGGGTTGCCTACCTCAAAAACTAGCTCTCCCTCGAAAAAACGACACGAATCTTGATCCTTATGGATGCCTTTCAGCCTTAAATATTGGAGCCATGGAATTCAATTCTCAGTTGAGCAATCTCTGCGACGAACTGAGATCCGAATATACTGATGCCACCATAGTTTATACTGATATTTATTCAATCAAATATGACCTCATAGCAAATTCCACCGAATATGGTAAGTTGTCTAACCACCATGAATTATGAATCTTGCTGTTATGTCTTTTGTGTTAGAATTTTAGGATTGATCTGTTTTGTTTAGGATTTGAGAGTCCAGTAATGGCTTGTTGTGGCTATGGAGGACCTCCATATAACTACAATGCAAATATAACTTGTGGGAATTCGAACTGTCAAGTCTGCAGTGAGAACTTGAAGTACATAAGCTGGGATGGAGTTCATTACTCTGACGCAGCCAATACAATTGTGGCTTCCAAGATATTGTCCACTGAATACTCAAATCCAAAGCTCAAATTTGATTATTTCTGTAGCTCTTAGAAAAGGAAATTACATTCAAAGAAGCTAATGCTCTTCCTTGGGAAACTGAAACATTGCTAAAGGTATGTAAAGGCTTAAAGAGATTAATCATGCTTGGTTTCTTCTAGCTTTATTGTTCAAGGGAATGAGAGAAATGAGATTTCTTTTCAAATTAAGAATAATCATGCATGCTGAGTTAATTTGCACATCTTGAATTGTTAGTATTTTAAGTATTTTTTTTCTGCATAAGTAAATATGCTGTAAAATTGGTATCTTTTGCTCTTCTTTAAATGCGGTTTGTCATATATTTGTAATGGCCCATAAGAACAAGATTAGAGTAGATGTTTATTTAGACTCCATTTGGGATGGCTTTCTTTTTTTTTTTTTTTCAGATCGCAACCATAGTTTATGTTTGACCATTGTTTTTTTTTTGCTACTTTTAAATTTTTTATGCTAGGAAGTTGTTTTTTCTAACAGCTTTAAAAAAAGTTATTTTCTCCACAACAGCTTTATAATCATCTTTATAAAAAGCTGTAGTTGTCCTAACGAATCCTTAGTCTTTGATAAAAATGCTAAAAAGTTTTATGGGATGATATTGTGCTCATTTATCATATCTTTCTAAAAACCATTTGAATGTATTAGTAATATGGATGATAAGAGATTTTTTTTGAATTTTTGTATAGAATTATTAATGGCTTATTTTAAAATATAGAAGTAAAAATACTTATTTTGATTATTATAGATGTTTTTTCTTCTTATTCAATCAAAATAAAGATATATTTTTATAAATATTGAATTGAGAAATCATGTTCCTTTCAAGATTGGGTGAAGATCAAGTATGGTAGAGTTTCCAATGTTTCTAAAAGTCTCTAGAGTTTTCTACATTGTTCTTGTCTTTACTAGGATATGGAGTGAATCATGTCATAATTGAATAAATTTAATACCCATCCTATTAGAATATTTATTTACTTAAGGAGTTGTGACTATCATGCATTCTTGGAACTTAGGCCCACTTAGTTTGACATATGTCTCATGTTGGAGACTACTAAATTCCCAAGAAGTGAGTAAAATAAAAATAGAAAAATATTGGACATTTTTATGTTGGTGGCTCCACCTTTTTGTCTTTTTGGGTTGGTGAATGCTCTAACTCGAAACTAGCTGAGTAAATCAAGCCGACTTGTGATACAATTTCAACTCGACTCGATTCGATTCGATAAATAGCTCGTGAGTCGAGTTCATGTAAGAAAAAAGTTAATAAAAATATTTTAAAATTATATTTAACCTTTTTATCTTCTTTATTATATTTCTTCTAATTTCTCATATTTTTTATCATTTTGTTAAAATATTTATTTGAATCATAATTATTTTTTCTCTTTTATAATAAACGAGCCCGCTCATTAGCCTGCTCAAACTCTTAAAATAAAGCTCAAGCTCGAAATCGATTAATTAATCAAGCTCAACGGTTTCACTCTCATTATAGAAACGAATAAATAAATGATAATTATGCCTCTATATATTTTATCCTCTTAAATTTTATTTTCTTTTTTTTTTTATATTTTGTAGGCAAAAATGATAAGCAACCAACCAACTTTGAATTCCTTATGGGGAGAGTTCATACAACTTTTAATAAATCAAACGTTCAATCTTGATTATTATATAAAATATTCTAACTTTGAACGAGTAGATATAAGAAATGTTGAAAAAAGTAGATCAAAGCCTAATAAAGTAGAAGTTGATATGTGACAGCAAGTTGATGAGAAATTGAGTTTTGATTCATAATAATAATCAAATAAAAGTTATTTTCATTAATGTTAGATAGGAAATTCTCATTAAAAATATATTTTTAAAAAGTATTAGATAAATTTATTTATCCATAACTTGCACTAAAATCAAATACTCAATATTAAATTTTATTAAAGTAAATTTTATATATTTTCTCCATTAATCCCTTCAAATCAAAGATATACTAAAAGATTTCTGTCATTGTAATCATAATTTATTATTATTATTATTATTATTATTATTATTATTATACTTATCTAATTAGTTTGGAGTAGTCATTTTGATTTTGAATTCTTTTGAATTTAAAATTCAATGCATTGTGGATAATTTATTATCCAAAATCAGATAACTCTTAAAATTCAGAATAATTTTTTTTTGTTATTAATATTATTACATAACTCATTGATTAAATTCCACATTAGCTTTACATTTTCGAAATGCGCGATGGTTTTGATTTTTAAAAAATAACAAAAAAGAAATATTGTTAAGGTGTTATTAATTATACATTGACAAATTCTTTTTCACGGTTAATATTGATTAAGGATCTATCTCGGATGGTTATAATATTTTGTAAAAATGATTGTAATGCTGTTGCAGGAAAAGTAACTTTTTTGAAAGCTGGTGTGGATATCATAATTATGTACTTTAAAAAAAATCAAACTATTTTTTAAAAATTAACATATAGTAGCAAGTTTAGTGTAAAAAATAACTTCTCACCATATAAAAATTTGAAAAATATTAAGCACATCAGAAAAATATAGTCAAACAGAACTATAGTTGCGGTCTAAAAAATATAATCCTAAAAAAGCCGTCCCAAAAAGATTCTAAGGCTTCATTTGAGACGGTTTTCTTACTGTTTCTTAAAACAACTTTTCAGTACAAAAGTTAAAATTTTTGTACTCGAAAGCTGCTTTAAGAAGTAGTAAAAAAGCCATCCCAAACGAAGCCTAAATTATCACGAAATCTTATAAATTTTGGCAAGTTATTTCCCATAAGGTATATCAAGATCATTAGTGCTAATTTTTGTTTTAAATTTCTACCATTAAAAACTTATTAGTAGGAAAATTGAAGTTCTAAAATTATACAAAATTTACTTCATTATTCTCATAACACGTAGTTCTCGTTTGATTATTGAAAAATAAAATACATTTTTAAAAAATAATTGTTTTATTTTAATTTATTTTAAAAAAATGAAAAATAGTCATTATTTTGACAGAGTTTTAAAAGAATTTATGAAATGTAAAGTTAATATTTATCTAAATTTATTCAATCAAATAATAAACTTAACAATCTCATATAATATATGTGAAATTAGAATAAAAGTATATTATATCCTACATTATTCAGATATAAAATTTTCATGTCTTAAATAATTTAGAAAAATTAACAGTAAAATGTTAATAATAATTAATCAGTGAATATGGGCTAAATAATAGAGGGAACCGCGCAATACTGACTGACCCAAACTACAAGTTACATTTGCGCTCTCTAGCCGCAGCGCATCGGGTCTCACCTTTTCTCCCATTATACTTTCGCATTTACAGTCACAAGCCCGTAAAGCAACCACCATTTCCGCTTCATCATTGCTCTGCAACCTACGCCATTGACTTCTGATTTATCTCCTCGAGTCCATGGAATCGCCTTTCTGATAAAGTTTGTTTTTTATAAGGTTTCTTCTTCACTTCTGTCGTTTGGAGAGTGAAAGGTGAGAGCTTTCCCTGGATTTCCGTGATTGTTTGATGTTTCTTTGCTTCAGTTGGTTCCTTGTTGTGATCGATTCATGTTTTTTTTCCTTCGTTGATTTCAATTTGGTGTATGCCCTGTCTCAGATTCGCTAGCGAGTATTGTTTTCTCTGAATCTTGATGGTACTTGCTTTTTCCTATTTAAAGAGTCGAATTGGCCTTTTTTATCGTTTATGAGGGTTTTGTTTGATATATCAATTCTAGGTTTTACCGTGTCAAAGCTGATGAATTTTATCTTGTTGCCGGCTTCTTTTGATTGGATCTTCCACGAGCTAGTCTTTATTACTTCAGAGTGATGATTGAAATTTCACTGGTACTTTAGATGACCAAGCTAAACGTTTAGTTCTAAAAAGAAAGATTATCTTGAGCTTGTGGTTCTCTTTAGATGTTATAATAATTGGGCTTTCTAGCCACCGCAAATTCATGGAGTTCGCATTCTTTCACACAGTTTACCTATCCGCATAGATGTGTGATATATTAGCTTTTGTTGGCTTCGCTGAACTAATTATTGATCTCTTCATACCAAATAAGTTCTGTTCTCAGCACAGTATCAGATTTTTACAGGGAATGCTAGCCTTTGTTATTCTTCAAATTTCAGAATTTCAAATGCTTTAGACTAGTATTCTTTCTGGTAAGGTGAAATGAAATTAAGTTTTCTAACACAAATCTTTCTCTCAGCTTTTTCTTGTGTTACTTTTCTTTGTTACAGAAGAACAAGAGGGAAAAAAATAGTTTCACTGCTGCCGCTGAAGACTGATCACATATAACTTGTAATTCATTAGTTTAACATACATTAGATCATCATAATGGGATCAGAAGCTCCTCCAGTGGTTACAGTTCATATTACAGGTTTCAAAAAATTTCATGGTGTTTCAGAGAATCCAACAGAAACTATAGTCAATAATCTGAAGGGATACATGGAGAAAAAGGGATTACCAAAAGGCCTAGTTATTGGTAGTTGCAGTATTCTTGAGACTGCTGGAGAGGGAGCTGTGGCTTCTCTATATAAAATTTTGGACTCAGCTCTATCTAGCCATGATAGTTCTTCTAGTGTTGACCGTGTGATTTGGGTGGGTGCCAAAAATGTATATATGATTTATTCTAGTTTTTTTATTAAAAAAATCCTGTGATGTCATTTCAAGTTAGATGGTATATACATGTAACAAAGACTGAGGAACATGTACGACTTAGTTCTCAAGTAGATAAAGTCCCTGAGGTAGTAGCATTCATATTTAAATTTCTGGATACTTGCCAGTAGTTTGTTATATTAGTTTCATTTGTATGATTCAAGATCCTAGTTTTCTCTTCCTTATTGAAGTATCAACATGTAACCTCTTATTTGCAAGTGTCACCAGCTGCTAGATTCATACCACAAATCTTCAGTTCTTGCTATTAGCCTATTATATTAGTGTTACTTATTTGTCTTAACTATATTTTTCTTTTAGGCTCTTATCATTAGTTTTTCAAACTAAATAATGCAGGCAGATCATTAGCTTCTGGAAAAGGCCTTCATAATTTGTTACAGTTAGTTTTCTTTTCTAGCAACTACTAGTCTCAATAGCTTGGGAAATTTTTTGCTTTCTTGGAACCTTTGGGGAGATGACATATTTTTCTGCGTTTGTTTAAGTAATTCCATGTTGTTGGCTTGAGTTTCAAGATTTAAATTATGTCATTTAAGATTCTTTGTTCCTCTTTTTCACTTACTACCCTTCTTTTTTATCCGAATTTGTTAATCTTCAGCTTCATTTTGGAGTTAATAGTGGTGCAACTAGGTTTGCTATTGAGAATCAAGCAGTGAATGAAGCTACTTTTCGATGTCCTGACGAGCTAGGATGGAAACCCCAGGTAAGATTTGATTTGGCATTTTTCTTTTGCTTCCTCATTACACGCCGAGCATTTATGATTTCTTCTCACACTTTTTGGTTCTATAATTTTTCTTCCAGAGAGTACCCATCATTCCCTTAGATGGAGGCATATCACGAATACGTGAGGTAGGATGGTCTTTTTTTTTTAAATTCATATAGTTTACAGTCACATTCCAAATATCATTTTACAGATTCTTGGTTATTAAAGTTATGTATTGGCTATCATTAAAAGGAGTGATGAATTATCAAATAATTTATCATCACAATATATACTTGTGATACCAAAATTAAGTTTGTATATTTATTTATTGATTATTAAGATGCTTATGAAAAATATTCAAGATGAGATATTCCAGATAATTTTCATAGGCAAGACATCTACCGAAAAAGTGAGAAGTTAAAATAGAGTTTGAATTTAAGAAAATATAAGGGACTATGAATTAGTTGAACAATACTGAATATTTGAATTGGCATTAATCAAAATAAAGGAAAAAGTACAAAAAACATACAACTTTATATGAGTTATCTAATAGGAAACGCTTGTAGGCACAAGAATTTCACTTATTGAATTTGAATTTCAGCCCTTGCAAAAACAAATTAGAGAAGAATTTGGAAGAAATAATTAGAAATAAACCTTTTTATTGATAAAAGATGAAAGAAAACGAACAAGATACAATGGATCCTCAATTGGAGAGGAGGATCCGTCTCTCCCAATCTTTAGCCGGCAGCTAGAGCCCAAGCAAACCCTAGGAACTCTCTAAAATTCAACAAATATCCGGATAATACTAACCATAAACAATCTCATCTATTTAAAGCATACAAATATGATCCCAATTACTAAACAGCCCCTCCCTAAATCAAATCCTGCCTAAAACAGCCCTTCCTCTTCAAGCAATGGGCCCCACAAGATCAGCCGCCCCCTCTTTAATCCAATCATGCCTAAATTCCCCCCCTTCCTTTTCAAGCAATGGGCCCCACAAGGGGGCTGGCAGCTGGCTTGGTCGTCTAGAGTAGGCTGGGGCTGGTTTAGTTGGCCTTCCTTAGGCCGGTTCCGGTCTAACAATATTTCCCTCCTAAAGACCCACCTTGTCCTCAATGTGGAAAAACAGCTCCTTCCTCAACTCCCTCATTATCACAAATGGTGAGAACCTGAAGAATTTGGTCCTTACATCTGTGCCTTTGTATATACCTCTCCTCACATCTGAAACAGAGCCCCTTCGCCCTCTTCTCTTGTAACTTCATTTCTGTGAGCTTCTTGAAGTTGTTTTCAAGTCTTCCACCTATAGTCTTCTCCTTTGGGGTCTTCTGAAGAGTATCCAGTGTCGACTCCTTAGATGCCAAAAAAGTGGTGGTCATCTTGCATGAGCCTCCGGAGCTGCTGCCTCCTGTCCCTCTCTCTAGATGCCTCTGATCATCCACCAATTGAGCTTGCTCTATAGCCTCTCCCAAATCATAAGGCCTCATCACTCTAATTGCCACTCAAATCTCTGGTTTGAGTCCTTTCATAAAGTTCCTCTCTAATACAGTCTCTGGGAGTCGGTCCAGTCTGCTATCTAGGTGCTCAAACTGCTCACGGTATTCCACCACTATCCCCTCCTGCATAAGGGCGAAGAACTATTCATAGAAGTCCCCTCCTCGGCTGGTTCGAAAACGTTCCAACAAGCAGTCCTTAAACTCCCTCTAAGATTGTATGGGTCACCTCGTATCCCTCCACTGGTACCATGCTAATGCTTTCACCTCCAAGCACATCCTGGCTGCCGTCAGTCTCTCCTCCATAAACCTATTGACGATAAAGTATCTCTCCACCCTGTAGATCCGCCCATGTGCATCATCTCCCTCAAAAATAGGCTTCTTCAATTTCCTCATCCAAAGATTTCCTTTGTCACCCCTGCTTCATCCAAAGTTTCTCATTCCCCAAGGGGGTGGTTTCTCTCAATTGTGCCAATTATCCCTTCTCCGCTCGCACCCAAACCTTTCATCACAAGTCCACATTCTCCCTTCAAATTCATCACCCCCTCGACCATATTCAGGTCCTCTTCTTTCAAATTTGATCTCTCTTCGATCATAATCAAGCCCTCGTCTTTTGAATTCAACATCCCTCCACTCATGCCCAACATCCTCATGCCTCTCCACATACCCTCTACCTGACTCCTCCTTAGGAATAGGCCCTAGAGGAGGCATTTTTTCAGCTCCCTCTAAAATTTTCACCTCTTGATCTTCCCTTCGTCTAATTGGCCTATGATTTACCCCACTTCCATAGCTGTCAGCGGCTTCCCTCCACTCCGGCGGCGATGTTTTGGTTTGACCCTCAAGCAATTTCTTCAACATCTCTAGGATGAAAATTTTCAAATCGATCTTCTCATGGATGACTGAGATTTCACTTTTTTAAATCTGCAACTTGAGTTTGGATATCTAAAATTTCAGATTTCGTTTGTCCGATGTCCCCTTCCAATACTTCCATCTTTCTTCCCACTATAGGTCCTCGGATCTTTGTAAACTCAAAAATCCAGATTTCTACCCCAAAAACAGTAAAAAAAAGTGGTTTGAAGGAGAAAAAATTGCTGCAGGAATAAGCCCACACAACCCCAAAATTGCCCCGGACACCGCTTTGATACCAATTTGATAGGAAACGCTTGTGGGCATAAGAATTTCCCTTGTTGAATTTGAATTTAAGCCCTTGCAAAAACAGATTAGAGAAGAATTTGGAAGAAATAACAAGAAAAAAATCTTTTTGTTGATAAAAGATGAAAGAAAACGAACAAGATACAATGGATCCTCAATTGGAGAGGAGGATCCGTCTCTCCCAATCTCTAGCCGGCGGCTAGAGCCCGAGCAAACCCTAGTAACTCTCTAAAATTCAGCAAATATCCAGATAACCCTAACCCTAAACAATCTCATTTATTTAAAGCATACAAATATGATCCCAATTACTAAACAGTCCAGATAACCCTAACCCTAAACAATCTCATCTATTTAAAGCATACAAATATGATCCCAATTACTAAATAGTCCCTCCCTAAATCAAATCATGCCTAAAACAACCCTTCCTCTTCAAGCAATGGGCCCCACAAGATCAGCCGCCCCCTCTTTAATCGAATCATGCCTAAATTCCCCCCTTCCTTTTCAAGCAATGGGCTCCCCACAAGGGGGCCGGTGGCTGGCTTAGTCATCTAGAGTAGAGCTGGTTTAGCCAACCTCCTTAGGCCAGTTCCGGTCTAACAGTATCAGATCGCTATCATCCGTCAAAACATTCAAAAAAGAAGAGGGGATGTTGCAATCATCTATACTTTTCCATACAAAATTTTCAAAAAAAAAGCAAACGAGGCACACAAATCGGCAGCCTTGTTATTTTCTCTAGGTATGTACTGAAAGAGAACCTATTTAAACTGTGATGAGAAACTCAAATCATGTTGAGAAGATTGAAAATCCTTGCTTCTTTCATCTCCCAAAGTGTTTCTAAGCCAATTGATAATGATAATGTTGCTGTTATCCCCTACTATAATAATGCCTTCTGAATCAAACACCCATTCTTCCATAGCATCCTTAAGGCTTAGCACAGCAAGCAATTCGGCTGCAGCAACATCCCAATGTTCAATTTTAATCCCTTTTTTCCATAATGAGCATCCCATCTTCATTCCCAATAACAATACCAAGACTAGCTTAGTTATTACTTTTCAAAGCCGCATCAGTGTTCACTTTAATCCAACCTGGGGGGTGGGACACAATGACATGCATTTTATCTGCAGCTTTGATGGTTATAAATTTGATAATTATCTATCTTTATTTAGTGAAGAATAAGTGAACAATTGAATTAATGTGATGAGTTTAAATACATTAGACTTAATATACAAAAGGATAGAGGTATAGCTAAGGGTACGAGTTCTAGACTTAAAAGTTGGGTGATTGAAATAAATAAATCATTTAGGATAGTTGTCCGATATCAAAATATCACAAAGCATGAAAGTAGAATTATTAAGAGTGCACTTGAGTAAGTTATACTATATGGATTAAAGTTCAACTATAGAAATGACTAACAATTAATTTGAGTTTAGCAGAAATAATAATTTAATTTGAATATATGTAAAACTAATAAAGTTAGATTGATGCTATATATTCGAGAGATGGGAAATATTTATTGAGGGTATGGTAATGAAAAATAAAGCTAGGTGATTTGAGCAGTGGAGGATATAGGATGCGACATAGCTTGAAAAAAATTATTGTGATAGAATATGAAAGAAATGTTGTTGGCCAAAAATAGCACGACAAGAGATTTTGCAAAAAGATGTGCAAAATAGGGTTAATATTCTTGTAGCATTGAATATAAAAGATGACTATTTTAATAAAGGAGGATTTACATACATATCACTTTATTTCATGTTATTTACATATCTTACATTTAAAATTTTAATATTATATACCTACTACCCATAGAGCATATGTGGGTGCATGGAGTGAAATATTAAAGTTTATAGGATAGTATGGGTGGTAAGAATGAAATATTTGATATTAAAATTTATATGAGTGATAATAATGTAATATTAAAGTTTTAGGTGTTAAATATATAAAAAGCATGAAATAAAGTGGTATGTATGTAAATCCCCCTTTAATAAATTATGGAGCTGGGTTTTTCAATCATTTCTTTTCAAAATTTTTGATGGAGCATTGAATTTAAATGGTCAAAAGATTGTTGCTAAGTAGCCTGATCTTATTCCTGTTGCATGCATATTAAGGCCAAATTTAGACTTATAAATTTATTAGAATAACTACATGTAGAGAAATAGTTGCATAAAAATTTTCTATATACTTGAGGTAAACAGTTTGCATCTGGAGTTTGATCTAGAGAAGTGGAGTTTGGTTGACAAATCCTTCGGGATTGATTTGCTAGTTATGGTAATTATTTTAGAACTTGTCTCTATAATCGCTGATTGCTTATTATAGTTTTTTGTCTAGATTATTTCTCAAATTTTCACTTCAATGTTACTTCTCTTTCAGCAACATGTCTCTTGTCTAGTGACTTTTAAAGCAGCTTCGTTAAAGCAGCTTCATTGATGTGTGCTTAAGCTGTACTAAACTTGTTTTTGTATTGTGCACCATCATTTTGTTATTTCAATCTCGTTGGAGCCATTCAATAAAATTACTATTCATGTATATGATGAAGCGACGATATGTTTAAAATGATTCATGTTGATTTGACAAGGAAAATAATTGGATTAATGTACACTGGGAGAATAATAAATTAATTAACAAGCTTTATTAGTCCAGGCAAATTTAAGGACTAATATGATACCAATTAAATGCCATTTTTTTCTTCTATGGAAATCATTGTTCTCAGTAACAAGTTTGGATGAATAAGGTTGGGAGTTACGTGTTTCTCAGCCAATTCTAAACATATCTTAAATCTATGAAATGAATCATATTTTGATTGTATTGATTCCAGCTTTCTTGGGCGTTCCCCATAAAAGTGCCATGATTTATCTCAATTGTTGTGAGAAGTGTCATGTTTTATCTAGATTGTATCATTAGAATTATGTAACGGTTAACTAAGTCTAAAATTAATGCATGAATTTTCGGAGACTTTTATTGAGAAGGTTAGAGAATTTGTAGATATAATGATTTAAGGAGAAATAAATATTACACATTTGTAAGACACTAGGTTGAAAGGAGAAAAATCCTTAGACATTGGGGAGGTTATTATATGTTCACGAATAGGAGGTTAGTGAATAACTGTTACTTTTAAATTTATCATCGGTGAGAACATTGTAAATGTGACCATTGTTTATACTATTAAAGTTGGATTAAAATCAATTGTGGAAATAAATTAATGACTGCTCAGATGTATATTTGAGAAAAAGAAGATAATTATGGATGGTGATTTATATGGGTATTTGGTCTGTGGTTGGATTCTTATGAGATTGCTCTTGGTGAGGATGGAATAAAAGATATAAATGTGATGATACAGATGTACAATTTTACAATAGCATATGATTTTGTAACAGTGAGCACATAATTTAGAGAATAAGTAGATTGTTAATTTCAATAGTTTAACTCCTAAATCACAGATGGTTTTTTTTTTACTAAAAGGTTAAAAAAAATCAAAGATTTTCTATGATTCCTTGAGACATAACGTATAGTTGTAGTTTTAGAAGTATTAAAAAGTTCAAGAAAATATTTTCCCTAGGATAGCATGGAGATTGAAAGTTAATGCAACAGAAGTTGTTAAAAGATGCAGATTGGAGTTCTAAAGCTGAGATGTAACATAGGTCACTTGTATTTACATTTATCTCATTAAAGTTCTAGGGGCGTCTAGAGATAGATCCATCATAGGCAAAATTGATGATGGGATGTGAAAGCATGAGTGTTATAAATGAAAAAAAAAGGGGTTTTTTAAAATTTCAAACGCAAATACTTTTAGGACTAATATTAGAAAGCTAGAAGTTTTGTAAAGAGAATTATAAAAAAAAGCCAAATATGCAACTTGATAATTATAATAAATCATGGCTTCATTTGGGATAACATTCTTACTATTTTGCTCTTTAGATCAAAATAACAGTTTCTATTTGGCATTTACCTTTTCACTATTTTCAAAAATGCTTTGTACTAGGAAGCTATTTTCTATAGCAACTTTTAAAAAAGCTTCTTTCTCCACAGAAGTTTTACAATCACCTTTAGAAAAAGCTGCAGCGTTTTAAATGGATCCTAAGTTATAAAGAAGAAAGCAATCATGCTTGGATTTTATCAATTTAGATGTTATAATCATGAAGATAATCAAAGATGAGTTATATTGAGGAATGAATGGAAATTAAGGATTCATAATGTCAAGCCCAAATAGTTGGGATAAGCATAATGATGATAACAAATTACATCAAGGATAGATGAAATTGTTGAGTTCAGAAACTATCAAATAAATGTTCTAAGAAGAAAATTCAAAATGAGGATAAGCATGCTACATACATTGTAGATTGGTTTGGAAAATAAAGTTGGTTTTATTTTTAAAGAAGACGTACAAAGAGTAAATCTGTTAGTATATAGAAGAAACTGATTGAGATGCGAAAATGTTAATAGTTATGATACATATTAAAATAGTTAGATTAATAAATCATTTCAAAAAAATCTTAAGGACTAAGAGGATTTCAGATGAGTGAAGAACATGCATATTAGTACCAACATTTAAAAAAAATAAAGATGTTCACAATTATGATAATCAAATTCACCCTTCTACAATAAGGTTAGGGGGGAATCAACTTCTTTGAATTGGCTTCTGTTTCTCTTTCCGGTACTTTTTCTTGTGACTTCTTAAGAGGTGGCTGGTATCTACTGAGTGAGGACAGTGGGCGTTGTGCAAGAGGGGAGCATAATTTGACTCTTTCATTACTCTTAAAGTTGTAAAGTCATAAGATCAGGTTTATGAAAAGTGGCGTGCACATGAATGACGATCTTGTTATTAGAGGATTTAAGCGAGGATTGATGCACGTATCCGTGTTACTACGTAATAAAGACGAACTTTCTGGATTTTTAACTTGGAACTCCAGACCTGAATGGGAGCAATTTAATAGATCGGGACATACATCCATCTAAATATTTCTATGCAGCGAACAGATTTCGATGAAGAGAAGGTACAATTATATCAAAAATGTATAGGGTATCAAATATAATGCAAATAAATTGGTTCATAGATGGGAAAATTGGTTTGGTTTTTATGATATTTTCTCCTAAATGATGCCATAATCTTGGTTCCTAGATATATCAGGTAATGCTATTCCAGTGTCTTCTAAGAGATTCCTCCTGTTTCATCATATGACAGGAAATGTTGAAATATTGTTTGGTTCCCTAGCATGTGCTATGTAATGTAATGTTGTTTGGTTAGCTAACATCTTGACATTTTTGTTCTCTTTTGATGACATCTTGTAAATCCAGCAGATTTGTCTACATCTATATGATAGTGTTTGTAATGAATAAAATAAATTACTAAAGAAAGTAATGTCCAAGTCACCATAAACCTTTTGAAAGGCTCATTTTGGTTGCTTGAAGTTAGAAATCATGTTTTGAAAATTGAAAAAAAATTAAAAAGTTTGCTAAATTCATCATTTGATGAATATTAAATTCACCATTGATTTAAAACTCCACAAATCTTTTCAAAACAAGCTCAGAAATGATGATTTTATTGTCACACTAAAAAATAAGTAAAAATAATATCTATCATTTTCTGAAATATATTTTCTATCTCCAGGCAATCAAGTGAGCCCTAAATAACATTACATTGTTAAGATAATATTGAACCAAACAAATTACATTTGGTAAATAACATTGTTATTTTCTAGATAAATTAATCAACCCCTTAACACAAAATATGTTAATCTAAAAATCACCTTTGTTCCTTCACTATTGCTTTTGATATGCATAATTCATAAATGCTTATAACTACATTTGCATGTATGTAGACTTCCCTTCCTACCAACGAGATAGCAAAGGTACTTTCAGGCATGGGATACAGTGTTATGACCTCTGATGATGCTGGCAGGTTTGTCTGTAACTATGTATATTACCACTCTCTTCGCTTCGCAGAGCAACATGGAATCAAATCCCTCTTTGTACATTTCCCCTTATTCTTGACAATCAATGAGGATACCCAGATGCGATTTGCTGCTTCCCTTTTAGAGGTCATCGCCTCTTTGCAGCAGTGAAAATCAATGTGGATACATTATGCTGTTATGTATGTTGGACTGTAATTTGGTCATTGATTGAAAATGAAAAGGTTTTTGGTCTTTTATGTTTTTTCAAATGTATGTATTTGTGCTTACTGCAAACTATTTCCAGTCAACCTTCCAGTCAATATATATGGGCTTGTATTATTTCTGAAGCTTGAACTTATTGTTATGATTGAAGAAAGATGGAAATTTTGAATGACTGGTTGTTTGTGTGATATATGTTCAATGCTTCTTCAGCATCAGATAAGCTATAGTTTTGCTTTTTTCGCCCTTGCTAAACTCAAATGTTCAAGGTCATGGCTACTCTAGCATGAAATCTGGAAGGATTATGCCTACTCTCTGAGTTCATTAGTGATGGTTTATGTAACTTTTGTTACTTCACAGAGTAAGCTTTGATTGAACTATGAATAAATTGTCATCTTTTGTATCGTGATTGTGATATTGAATGTCTTACCATTAGTTGTCGAGAGGATATGTGAGAAATCATGAGAGTTCTTCAATTGTTTGATGCAAACCCTAGACGAACATCTCACCTGTCAGTTATTATTTGAGATTTTTTTTTTTAATTTCATTATCTTTTATTTCAATTTTCGGCATTAAAAAAAAAGCCTAGGTAAGAATTGGTATAAGATATTTATCCATCTCATGTTTAGGAGTTTGCTCGCTCCAATATGCCCTAAAGCTATGGGTTATGTTCCTTTGATGGAAATTCTGTTTCTAGATTTAGATAAAATGAAAAAAGCTCACTCAACAGCAAGCTAAAAATTCATGGGTGTGATAAGCAAGCCAACGTATCGCGTACAGATTATGCTCCCACTATCACCATGCAACAGAGAACTTTATCTTCCTTGGCATATCAACCCTCCGTTGCTAACTGAATCATCTCCACCGTCCATGTCCTTGTCTAGTCTTGATTATATAAGAATGTAAAAGGACTATAAAGACACATAGCAGAATATGAAACTTACTGTTCCTGCTTCATTTCTTCTTCTGCTTTCTCTGTTCTGCGAAATGTTCTTACTGCAGGTTTGAAGGCGATGAGGTGCAGGACTCTGATCTGATGCAGTTCAACATGGTATCAAAGAGCCTTTAGTGCCTTACGGCCTTTGTTGGGATTTTGGTTCTAGCCCTTTGTTTTCTGTATTTCTTATTTCTTATGGAAAACCCTTATCAATCCTCTACCTCTTCTCAATCACCATCAATCATAAAAATGGCTGATATTCCGATTCCTCCTCAGTTAAAATTTTTGATGACTAACGTGAAATCTGTTCTCAATATTCAGCTCACAGCTGAAAACTATCCGCTATGGAAGTCTCAAATCCTTAAGCTATTCACTGCAAATGGATTTGAGGGATTCCTTGATGGTTCAAATTTGAAACCACCTAAACTTATTTCCTCTGCTGCAACAATTTCCCCTAATCCTGAATACTATACTTGGTTACTCACTGACCAAAATCTGGCAGCAGTTTTGTATTCCACCATTTCTACGACATTTCTATCATGTGTTTTGAATCTAGATTCCTGTTCTCAAATTTGGCAGACCATTGAGCGTCAACTACAGTCGACAAATCACTCTAGAATCCTGCAACTGAAAAATGAACTGCATCACATTACTCTAAAGATAAGACTATGATGCAGTATTTATCAGAAATCAAAAGTAAAGTTGATGCCATTGGCTCGTCTGGCTCACCTTTACCATATGATGATATTATCATGTACACCCTTAACAGTCTGCCCAGCTCTTATCAGGCATTTAAAACTGCCATTAGAACTAATCTGAATCCGCTCAGTTTGGACGACTTCTACGCTCTTCTGTGCAGTGAAGAGCTCAATTTAGCGGCTGAAGCTGTTCGTGACCTTTCCATTGCATCCGAACCTCTACAAGCATTTGCGGCTCAATGAGGATGAGCTCGAGGTTGTGGTTATCGTGGACGTTTTCCTTCTCGTCCGCCTCGTGGCCGACAGAATGCTAATCGTAGCTCTGTTAATTCTGCTGCGTCTGTGGAATGTCAAATCTGCGGGAAGTATGGACACTCCGCTTTCAAATGTTGGTATCGTGGTGATTTTTCATTTCAACCACCAGCTTCGGCTTTCTCCGTTGATCTTACATCGTCTGCATCTGACTGGTTGCTGGACACCGGCGCCACATCTCACATTACTTCAGACTCTACTCAAGTATTCAATGCCAAGCCATTCAACGGGTCTCAGCAAGTTATGGTTGGCAATGGAGAGCTCTTACCGATTACACATACTGGTAAAGGTTTATTACCAACTCCCCACCGTAAGCTTCACCTCTCCTCTCTTCACCTTGTTCCTAGTTTAACCAAAAATCTGATCTCTGTCAATCATCTTATTACTGATAACGATTGCTCTGTCACTTTTGATTCACATGGTTTTCAAATTCAGGATCGGATGAATCGCCGCACTCTCCTCCACGGTCCACCGCATCAAGGGCTTTACCCCATCCATACTGATCCAGCTAAATTCACATCTCTCTCAGCCTTTTCTGCAACGACATCTGACACTCAATTATGGCATCGTCATCTTGGGCATCCGTCTCATCCAGTTCTTCTTAAATTACCGAAACATTCTGGTTCTATATCTATGTCTGTGTCATCGAGTTATCATTGTAACACTTGTGCTCTCTGTAAGAGTCACAAGCTCCCTTTCTCTTACTCTTCTACTAGATCGAGTCATGTTTAAGAATTGATACATAGTGATGTATGGGGTCCTTCCCCAATCTTATCTTTAAATGGTTTTAAATACTATGTGTTATTTCTCGATGACTACTCTCGTTTTTCTTGGATTTATCCATTAAAAGCAAAATCTGATGTTGCTCATATTTTTTCTCAATTTAAACAACTTGTTGAAAAACAATTCAATAAAAGTATTAAATGCTTGCGTTCGGATGGTGGTGGCGAATACTCTTCCAAATTGTTTCAATCTTTTCTTTCTCAATGTGGTATTATCCATCAAACTACTTGTCCGTATACTCTAGAACAAAATGGTGATGCTGAACGCAAACACCGTCACATACTTGAAACAACACGTACTCTTCTTTTCCTAGCAAACCTACCCCATCATTTTCGGGTACATGATGTTCTCACTGCTGTCTATTTGATCAATAGACTTCCACCTATTTCCAAGAAATATTCCTCTCCTTATAAATTACTCTTTCATACCAATCATGATTATTCATTTCTCAAGATCTTTGGATGTCTTTGCTATCCATTCCTTCCCACCATCTCTTCCACTAAATTTCATGCTAGATCTTTACCATGTGTTTTCATTGGTTATGCCACAAATACAAAGGGATCTCAATGTTTCCATCTTGAATCTGGCAAAACTTTTATATCACGCCACGTCAAGTTCATTGAAGACATCTTTCCTTTTACACAACATTCACCTATATTTCTTATTCCATCCCAACAACCTGATTCTTATACTCCTCCATCTCTTCTCGTTCCAACCTATACTCAGCAACTTCCTACACAAACTACATCTATACATTCATCACCCGTCACTACTCCTCCGCTCATACAAACTTCAGACAATTCTCCACTGCATCCCACTACTACTTCCCTTCCTTCACCAGAAATACATTATGTATCCTCTAGCTCCACCACAATCGCTCCTCTAGCTCCACCACAACCTCTTCTCCACCTCCATCTCAATCCATTCACCCAATGCTAACGAGGTTTCAAACGGGAACACTTAAACCTAAAAATATTATCAGTATGCAGTCTAACATTGTTAATTCAGATCCCACATGTTATACTGAGGCAGTCAAACATTTAATCTGGAGACAAGCAATGTCAGCCAAATTTGCCGCTCTCCAACAACAAGGAACTTGGGAGCTGGTTCCACCTTCTTCCACACAGAATCTGTTGGGATGCAAGTGGATTTTCAAAACTAAATTTCATTTCGATGGTTCTATTGCACGACATAAGGCTCGACTTGTTGCACTTGGTTGTAATCAGCAATATGGCTTGGATTATGACCAAACCTTTAGTCCGGTGGCTAAACTTCCAACTATTCGCATCTTACTTGTCGTTGCTGCCACTTTCAAATGGAAAGTCATTCAACTTGATGTTTCAAACGCATTTCTTCATGGCAACCTTACTGATACTGTCTACATGTCTCAACCTCCTGGATTCAAAGATTCATTACATCCGGACTAGGTATGCTTACTAAAGAAGTCTATCTATGATTTAAAACAATCACCACGAAAATGGTTTGAAACCTTTTCTACTTACCTTCTTACCTATGGGTTTGTTCACAGTACTGTCGACCCCTCCTTACTGATTTATCACAAAAATTCGGTAACCATCTACATTCTAGTGTATGTCAACGATATCTTGCTTACCGGAAGTGATGAACCAACAATTCAACAGCTTCTCTCAGCTCTTCATCACAGATTCAACATGAAAAACCTTGGAAACATTTCATTTTTCCTTGGCATGCAGGTTCATCATACGTTAACTGGTTTCCATCTCTCTCAGTCAACTTATGTAGCCGAGATACTTAACCGCGATGGTATGACAGATTGTAATCCTATTTCTACTCCTATTGCCTCCAAGACTTCATCTATTACCTCTCAGCTTCTGTTACCTGCTCAAGCGAGTTTGTTTAAACAAATTGTTGGTTCTCTTCAATACCTGACATTGACACGTCCGGACATTGCTTATTCTGTTAACCGGTTGTGTCAACATATGCATCATCCTCAAGATGATCATTTTAAACTTCTTAAGAGACTTCTACGGTATATCAAAGGTACTCTGTTTTTTGGTTTACCACTTAATTCAGCTAATCTACGATTATCTGCATACTTCGATTCAGATTGGGCTGGAGATCCTATAGATAGGAAATCTACCACTGGTTATTGTGCCTTCTTAGGAAGCAATCTCATTTCTTGGCAAGTTAAGAAACAGAAAACGGTTGCAAGATCATCTACAAAAGTTGAATATTGTGCACTTGCCACAGCTGCCACTGATATTATTTGGCTTAGGAGATTACTGACTGAATTTAAATTAGACCTCACTTCTCCTACCACTTTGTTCTGTGACAATATTTCTTCAATTGCTCTTGCAAACAATCCTATATTTCATGCATGAACGAAACATATTGAGATTGATTTTCATTTCGTTCGTGAGTGCATCAAGAGCAACGTACTACAAGTCTTGCACATTCACTCGACGGATCAATTAGCTGATTTGTTTACCAAAGCACTGTCTGTTCAGCGTTTTCAATTTTTATGCAGCAAGCTAACCATTTGTGAACCCAATGCTAGCTTGAGGGGAGGTGATAAGCAAGCCAACGTATCACGTACAGACTATGCTCTCACTACCACCGTGCAACAGAGAACTTTATCTGCCTTGGCATATCAACCCTCCGTTGCTAATTGAATCATCTCCACCGTCCATGCCTTGTCTAGTCTTGATTATATAAGAATGTAAAAGGACTATTAAGACACATAGCATAATATGAAACTTACTGTTCCTGCTTCATTTCTTCTTCTGTTTTCTCTGTTCTGCAAAATGTTCTTACTGCAGGTTTGAAGGCGATGAGGTGCAGGACTCTGATCTGATGCAGTTCAGCAGGGTGTAGAAATAAAAGAGTTTAATGTTTTCATTTCGTACGAATATCTAACTCATACGCACAAAGAAAAAAATAGTATCATATATCAATTTTTTTACGTAAAAAATAAAAAAAAAGGATAAAATAAAGAGGCCAAGCTCAAATGAATGATTCCACCATTGTATGTTGTAGGTTATAAATAATATCATATTTCATAATTGTGAGAGGTGTTGATATAATATTATAGATATGGATTCTAAAAAATGAGTTTTATGGTGAAAGTCAAATGGAACGTTGAGGCATTAGAGTTGTTTTTAAGAGATCATGATGTGATATGCTCAATCATTTTTTTCTTGAGGGGAAGTGATCAATGACTAAGAAGTCCAACATAAATTTTAATAATAACATCAAGAGTTGAAGTTCATGTCAACGGCATGTGAAGAAGTTGACAGGTGGTCTATCCTTGGTGTCAATGACATGTATATATCTTATAAGCGATGTCATGCGTCAAAGCTGTTGACGATGACAAGCAATGAAGTTGATAGGTATCAATATTGGGGTTGATGGTGTGCATCGATTTTATAGTCGATGATATGCATCGGTATTGGTGGTAATGGTTAAAGATGAATTCAGCAGGCATCAACATTGATGTTGACGTTGTGCAATTGACTTATAAGCAATGACATGCATTGACATTATTAGCAATGACAGACAATGAAGTTAGTGGACATAAGTGTTAATGTTAATGACGCGCATCGATCTTATATGCAATGACATGCATGAAAACTATGGGTGATGAAGTCAACGAACATTAGTGTTTATACCAACGACATGCATCAACTTTATAGGTGAAATTATGTATTGATATTAGTGGCAATGGTGGGCGATAAAGTCACCAGGCATCATACTTGGTATCGATGGCGACAATGAGCAACGAAGTCGGCAGGTGTTGACATAGTGTCAACAACATGCATTGGCCATAAAAGAGATGACATAAATTTTTGGTGATGGCAACAAAATCGGCAAACATCGACATTAATGTCGACTACGTGCGTCAACCTTATAGGCGATGTAGTGTATTGGCAATGATGACAATGATGGCTAATAATATAGACGAGCAGTGGTGGTTGAGAGATCGTAGTCAGGGAAAAGTGGTCAAGAGACTATAGTTGGGCGATGGTATTCGAAAAACTATGATTAAATAATGGTGGTCATAAGACAGTTGGGTGGCGTTGGGCAAAAGTGGTCGGAAAATGACGGTTAGGAGACGAGGTTGGGGGATACTATTCAGGCGACAATGGTCGAGCGACGTCAATTATTGGTGGTCATCAATGACATCGAACATTAAATATAGCCCTAAAATTCTTCAAATATTTAAGCCAAGATTCAAGATCCAAGCCCACTTTCATGTGAAAGATATGTGCCTATTTATAGTTTTCTAGATTTTCATTTTGATAGCTTAAGCCAAAATTTTATAACATGCCATTGAAGGTCCATTGTTGATTCCTTTGATGATATATCAATTTTTCAATATTCAAGTATCCTATTGACCTTAGGCTTGTTGGATTCTCCTTGTTAACACCCTCAGATTGACTATAAGAACGTAAATTTTAGAAAATATTTGACCATTTAATTAATGCCATAAAATTTTTAATTATACTTCGAATACATAATTTATGCTCATCTGAGCTCAGATCAAATCTCATGTTGTTAGGCTCATATCACCAAAAAGTTTTGTTCGACTATAAATTGCTGAAATTAAAATTCAAAAGATCATAAATTAATTTTTATAGTTTTTAATAAAAACATTGCATTGAGATTCATA
Source organism: Dendrobium chrysotoxum (assembly GCA_019925795.1). Classification (NCBI taxonomy): domain Eukaryota; kingdom Viridiplantae; phylum Streptophyta; class Magnoliopsida; order Asparagales; family Orchidaceae; genus Dendrobium; species Dendrobium chrysotoxum. The sequence continues at coordinate 50,773,171 of CM034307.1, forward strand.
TATATGATCAATTAAACTTTTTATTATGACATGCATAAAACAAATAATTAAAAACTATTTTAAATATGTAGATCAATCAAATGTTTCTTTAAGCCAAAAAAACATAAGACATTCTAAAGTTTTGTTTGATCCACCTTCTCAAAAAGAACCTTAAATATATTTTTCTTTAAGAAAAAAATATCTGCCACTAACTGTAGTGTTACTTGTCTGAAATTCTAACAGAGGAACTCATGCTGAAAAGGTCACATCAAATAATTCAAATTATAACTGGACGGCACTAACTTATTTTATTCAGATTTTTTTTTTTTTTTTTTTTTTGGGAACAGAGAGTATCCGCCCGCTGCCACCTCAGCTTATGAGGCGCTTGGCAATATCCACTAATCTCCTCGGTCGACCTAGCGGTGGCACCCACACCAGAAACCCTGGGGCCAACACTTTATTGGTCCCCACCAAAGAGGCGCGGCCGTAGTGGGGTGGATTCGAACCCGGGATGGGGCTTCCCAATTGTGCTCTCCCACCAACCACCCTAAACCTCGATGAATTTTATTCAGATTTCACAATCTAAAAACCAAGCCTTGTCAGTGAGATATGTTCAAACACGGCTCAATATTAGCATTTTTTCTTCCTTTCTTTCTTTATTCACATCAGCTTCAAGGAAAAGTTACCTGTTGTCGGTAAAATAATAATAATAATAATTTTTTTCCCGTTAATTTCGTCATTTTTGAAAAAGTTCAAAAGTCTATTAGATAAACGATCACTGTAAATTTTTATAAAGATTATTATTAAAATTTTATTTAAGATATTTTTCACAAATAATTATATAATATAATTTTTTTTAAAACAATAAAAAAATAGTGATAAAAAATAATCTCAAACCTTCATTTGGGATAACTTTCTTATTATTTTTTAAAACTTTTTAACATAAAAATTTCTTGAACTATAAACTCTTGTACTGGATAGTTATTTTAGAAAATATTAAAAAAGTTATTTCAAACAAAACCTATATTATTATTAAGAAAGTTATTTTTGGATAAAAAAATATTATAAAAACATCTTAACAACAATTTTTTTGAAAATAATAAAAAAATTAATAATCAAATAAAATTATGATTATTTTCTAGAAATCAAAACAGTAAGAAAATTATTTAAAAAAGAGTCTAAATTACTAAAAAAATTCTTTACAAGAATTTCATCCTAATCCCCACCTATAATAGCTTTTGATATATGTACATGGTCTTAAGTTTAATGGGGACAGCAGCCCCTAAGGATTTAAACAGAAAGTTCATCAATTGTCAGGCCGTTCAGATCATGGTTTATAAGGTTAGCATCCAGCAGAGGACTAAGCCTAGCTTGCTCCTCTGAAGGGGTTTTGATGGAAAAAGAGAGATGATTGACTGGTTCACAAGTCTGGCCTTTTAAGGGCAGCCCTTAAGGATTTAAGCAGAAAAAACCTGATGGTAGTTATTAAATCAAGGGCCATTAAGGATAAAGGGAGTGATTATGTTCGCCAATAAATTCTGAGTTATGGGTGGATATAGAGTTCTTGTAGTGAAGAACCTTGTCCGGCCCATGGAACCCTATAATGTTCCATGAAGCTAAGGTATTTCAATTTAGTGGGAGGGTGAGGCATTGCGGTGGGCTTTTTTATGATTGTTTTTGTGGATGTTTAGGAGGAATATGGGCTGGATTTTGTAAGGATGGGGAGTGAGGTAGTGTTAAGGCTTTTATTTTGCCTGGCAAGTTAATATTTGGAATGGTGTTGTTGAGAGTATAAGAGATGTTGGCAAAGTGATATTGATCCCATATAAAGCAGTGCAAGTGGGATTGAATGGGAGTATCTCTGTCTGTGTTCAGGGAGCTTGAGTTGGCGGATGTATAGAGGCTTGGGAGGGGTAGAACTGGCAGCATTTTGTTATGTGTGGAATCTAATTGTATTGACCAATCGGATTGTTCTATTGTCTTAGACCTTAAGTTTGTCGTGCTCGTTGGGGGATGAGGGAATTTTTTTTTTTTATACAACGTCCTGGCATTGTGTACCCTAACACCTCGACGTTGTGTTCTCAAGTGCCCCGACGTTGATCGACTGAGAGCAGAACGCCACAACACTCTAGATTTGACACCTCAGCGCTAAGAGTTTGAGCGTCGCAGCATCATCAAACAAAGACTTGAGCGCCACAGTGTTACGAGAGGAACTTGACACTTTTCTTTCCCGTTTTTCTCAAGGGTTGCATCCCTTGATAGATATAACTTATTTTCTATTGTATTTCCTATGTAGACACAAATTTAAGATTTTTCACGTTAAATCCTGATGCTTTTTACTCTCCACTATTTTTACTTGTTTATTTCATCATGATGTTTTACTCTCATCCCCAACACATTTGGATAACTATGCTTATAAGGTTTATAGCTCCTATTTCGACCGCTTAGTTGAGCAGCAGGAGAGGGTTTTTTTGGGAGCTCTTAAGGCATTGTTGGGCATAGGTTATTGATGAGTAAAAGTGCCACAGCCAATGCAAACCACAGATTTTCAGTCATAAACCACTTTAAAGCTGTGATTTCCCATCCACAATGATTAAAAGTTCTTCAAGCAAAGAACCCCATTTTTAACCTGAACTCATATTTTCACAAAGTTGAGTCAAATTTTACCAACGGCAAGAGCATCCATCACAAGAGGAACGCCTATCCAGCTTGTAATTTTGGGTATACTTTCTGGGTCCTAGCAGCAAAAGGAAACATCCTATATGAGAGGGATGAGAACTCATTACGAGCTAGCCTGAATTTCGAAGTCCATTTTTAAAAAAATGAAAGATTTCTCAAAAAAGAAATAGCATCCACCCATCCAAATCATATCGAAGTCCTATTTGCATTTGAACCTAAAGAGGAAGATATCGTCATTAGAAAATGACTAGTTGGAAGGTACCTTCGAGGTTCCAAACATGTTTGACATTTGCAAGCAATGCAGCATGACATGGCGTTTTGTAAAGAGAATAGCCGACCAGGAATAGCTTCCATTCCTTCCTCCAAGGTGAAAATGATCACATCCTCTTATCTTTATATATATATATATATATATATATATATATATATATATATATATATATATCTCACACAAGAAACTCTATCGAAGGAGAAATTATTCTATGCTGAGACCGAACAGTTTCTGCCCTTTAACTGTCTTTTTGCTAAGCTTTTGCAAATATTCAACAAAAGGATAATAAATATGCAATGATGAATTCAATTTTGCTGTCTTTTTACTGAGTATTTATAAAAGCACAGTAAAATGACAGCAAATTTTCAATTAGTAGAATATTTGCTAAACTTTAGCTACTCTTTTACTATATTTTTACAAATACTCAATAAAAGGACAGCAAAAATGCATTCATCATTATATATTTGCTGTCTTTTTGTTGAATATTTGCAAAAATATAGTAAAAGAGCAGCAAATCCAAACGATTCTCACTGTCTGGATCTGACCCACAGAATAATTTCTTCTGTCGAAGAGGGGAGTAGCGCTGTAAAGATTCCTAGGCCCAAGAGATGCAAAGAACGAGAAGCACTTGCTGAAGGGCTGTCCTTTGATTAACAATTTAAATCAAACTGATTCACATATACTCACAGCTATTGATTCAAAATATCAAGAAACTTCACAAAGTTGAACAGAACCAAATTATCGAGAAACACCAGAATTATAGCCTGAATCAGAGACTAACAACCATAGATTACCAATAATACACAACATATATTTTTAATAAGGATTACAATCAAAGGCAACAAAGATATCCCAGATGGAATCAGGTCTTAACACATACATATTTTAATTTTTAGTCAAACAACTAAACGCTCTCTGGTACTAATCTGGAGTATATGATATACAGAACAAGGCAATAAAGATTTTACTAACACGGCAGAGGCTTTCAATATTGCCACACATAACACTAATTCCCTTGTCTCATATGAACACATGATTTTTTTTTTTTTGGGTGATATTATAAGATCCAACAAAGTTATAATCCTAGGAATGCACACTGCTTCTTTGCATGCTCTGGAATGAGTTTCACCAAAAACTCCGTTGAAACTCCCTTCAGCTCTGTTCAACATCATATTTGTTTCAAGTGAATAGTTTAGTATTGTTCTACTCTATGAACAATTTAAGCATAGGAAAGAAAAAAATTGGATCATGATGAATTCTAAAATAATTAAATTTATTTTGAGATAATGTAATACATGATCAATCAATTAATTTATATAATGCACTTATCTCAAAATCAATTTAATTATTATAAAATCTATCAGGACTACTTTTTTTATCAAGATATTCTCACTTCTTTTCATCTTTTGAGATAAACATCAAAATAATCTCTTGACTATTTGTATTTGGTCAATTTAATAATCCCAAAATATCATATTTAATTTAGTCTCTTAACTAAACAAAATTGTCCTTTTGAGATTAAATTGGGATCAATTTTGTATAATCAAGGGACTAAATTCAGATCAGTTTTATATCAAACCATTTTGGATTAATTTTATAAAGTAGAGCAACTGAATTAGAGAAGCGTGATACTCTAGAATTTAATTGGCCACCACAAATAATCTACGGATTACTTTGAGATTTTTTTTCTCTTAAGTATGAAGCTCTTTAAGTAGAGCAATGAATTAGAGAAGAGTGATAATCCAGAACTAAATTGGCCACGCACAAATAATCTATGGATTACTGTGAGATTTTTGCTTTCTCTAAGTATGAAGCTCTTTAAGTAAATCTAAACATACCATGAGGTTTGAAGTTAAATAGTGGGGGAAGAAACCGGCCATTTGGTAATCGAGTATTAGGATCCCGGAGCTCATCAAAGAAAGGATGAATCAAAGCATCCAACTGCAATGAAAAATCGTACTCATTGTGATAAACAAAATTTTAAAAACATGAAGACAAAAATTGAACATCACAAGTATATTCACTTACAGCAGTGCACCGAAGGCTTGGAGAGTACTGGAGAAGCCTAGAGACAAGGTCAACTGCCTCAGGTGGCATTCTTTTGTGGAAGATCTGATACCATTTTGAAAAGCAACAATTATAACCATGATGAAATGAAAGATTTCGAGAAACGTTAAAAATACCTTATGCCATGGATGAGCTTTGATCTGAGGAAACTTGAACTCAGTATAATTTGGGTTCATGCATTTTATTTCTTCCCTTGTTGGGGTGCCTAAAATCTAGATGGAAAAGACTTAGTATAACTGAGCAAGAATAAAACTCTTGAGTGAAGTAACATGGGGAGAGAATTTTACTTTAATAATCTCAACAAGCTGATCAACTCCACTCTCTCCAGGAAAGAGGGGCTGCAAGTCATTGCAAAAAAATTTTCAAACTGTAAGGAAATGAGATGCTTACAGTTTTTACCATTACAACAGAAAATTTTAGATTTAGATGTAAACCTGTCCTAAAAGAAGTTCAGCAAGAACACAACCGGCAGACCAAATGTCAATGGCTGTTGTATACTCGGTTGCACCAAATATCAGCTCTGGAGCTCTATAGTACCTAGAACAAATGTATGATATATTTGGCTCTCCTTTGACCTGTCAAAAATAAAAAAAATAGAGATGAACAAACCAAATTCATTTATCAAATAAATGATAATCCGCCTTTGGAGATTCAGCAGAAGCATACCAGAACTTTTGCACTGCCGAAGTCACATAGTTTCAGCTGGTGTGTATGTGGGTTCACCTATTTATAAATAGTATTACCATCAGTTGAATGGAATGGTTAAGCATTGGCCAAAAATAAGCTTTTCCGCACAACAATTGCCAATGAAAAAAAAAAACAATATGGAAAGACGAATAACTCAGCAAGAATACGCTTTTACAATAGCTGAGGGGGTTCTATGTTGAGGAGACTTTTCACTGATTTTATCTATGCTACAAAAACATACATGGCAAGACACCACAACATTTGCTTTGTCCTTTTTTATTTTACAATAGAAGAAACTTGGGTACCTCTTAAACACGTCTATAAAGCAATTTGGTTACAATTAGAACACTTTCATGCAACCACTCTTTGAATATATCAAATTAGACAATTTCCCTCTCTCAATAGCTCCCTCAGCATATCAGATAATATTAAAAAATTGGATTCTTTCAGGGTAGTATGTGTACTTTAATGAATGCTTTCTTTTAACTTTAAATACCTCATGCAAATTAAACTTCTTCCTTAGAGAACCTACATTTTCAAGATTGTAAAGTTCCCATGTCAAATCATATGGCAACAATGTCCATGCTGTATCTCAACTACAACAGCTCATTATGAAAAGATTTACAGTAGAATAAACACCGTATGTACCAGTGTAATGTTTAAAATTGATAATTGTAATAAGAGGATTCATATTGCCGACCCAAATAGTAGTGATGTAGCTAATGATGATGATAATAATTATGAACCCAACTACTTTCACTCATTGAAGAGTGGTGTGAATACAAGCCAAGTTCAAAACCAATTTCAAGGCCTGATCTACAACCCTAACTTGGTTTCCACATGCAATTTATAAACAAACAAAAACTAAGGCGAATTAATGAGTTTGTAACAGAGGATCTCAAACCAATAGATGTAACCTCTCTTTAGTGTTGTCATTAAATACAATTAAATTGGACGTCAGTGAAATTTAAAACACCATGGAATGTTAGGCATCTATGCAGCCATGATGCAAGTCTTGTGTATGACAAGGTTATGACTCAAGTCTTGTAAGAGATAGAGCTACCCTTATGGTTCAATGGCCTTTGTAGCTGGGAACCGGTAAGTTGATGACTCAAAACCTAACCACTGATTTGGTTTGTAGTAAGCCAACTCCTTGGGCTAACGTGCTTAGGATAGGAGTGAACCAACTCAAATTTCCCATCAACGAAATTGAGCATTCTAAGAGCAGTCCGACCACGGGTCCACTAATTAAATTTTGTTGGCTTATACAACGCAAAATTTTGGACTGTGACAGACTGATGCCAGGCACAATAAAAGGTATATATTGGAGAGTGTGGATATATTAAAGAATTGAGGCGATTCTAACTTAATGCCTATCCGGAGAACAAAACCATTGAGAAGTTCCGAGTATTCTAGAGTAGAATAAAGGGAAACTAAAACTTTTCTTAAGTTATCAACTCCAATGAATTTGGACTTCTAGCATGCAAGATTTAAATTTCTATAAAAAAGAAAAAAGTAAACACACCAGAAGATTTTGAGGCTTGATGTCTCTATGGCAAACACCAATGCTTCCATGGATATAAGCCAAAGCTCTGCAGATCTGTCAACAAAAAATAATCAGAGTGCGCCTACCATAACATTGCACACTTTAAGCCGAAACATATGCTGTTATTATCCAAACGAAGCTATAAGGAAACATTAATAGGACAAGGATCAAGGTATAGAGGTCCAAAGACTAGACAAAAATCCACTAAGGGATGAAAAAGTACTTGCTTACCTGGTACATATACAGCTTCACATATATCAATGGCATTCGCTGTTTCATTTTGTTATAGTGCTTAATAACACGATGAACGGTTTCTGGAACATATTCGAGGACCAAATTAAGGTACAGCTCATCCTTCTCAGTAGTTGAGAAGAAGCAATGCTTCAAAGAGACAACATTTGGATGATCAAGAAGCCGCATCGTCTGCATTTCACGATTCTTGTATCTCTTGTCTTGAAGAACCTTTTTTATTGCGACAGTTTCACCAGTCTCCAAGCACTTAGCCTAAATATGACGGGATTTAATGGCAGCTCAGTAAAACAAATATAATCGTAAATAGGCCACAAGACAGAGACAGTAAAGTAATTTTAAACAACCTGGAAAACTACTCCAAATGAACCATGCCCTACCGAACGCTCTGCCATGTAGCTTATGGTCTGCAGAATAAGATAAATAGACCAATATCAGAATAAACACCATATAAGCACAAGCGCTTGTTATGAGATGATAAAAGTCGAATATGATAATAAGCATCTCCCTGAACCAAGTCAATATGATAAAATAAATTATAAGCTCACAAAATAAAGAAAAACAATGCAACAAGCACATAAAAAAAATTCATAGGACACAAGGTTTAAGCCAAATCAATTGGATTACCTTTGATGAAAGTTGAAAAATAAATCAATACATACAAAAGTTCTATGGCCCCAAAACAAAAATCAACTGCTAGAATTAACGATCAAGAAAGCTATACACATGTGATTGAAATACACACATCTAACAAAATCCAAAATTATAACAAATTTGACTAAATGTCACTTTCAAATGATAATGATAAATATAGAAGAAGAAGAAAGAGGAGAATAGAGAAAGATAAAAAACAAAATGCAAGTCTCACGCTTGTACAAGAAAATAACCTTTTCAAGATTTCATTCTTTGGCTCTTATATTTGATCAATGATCAATATCCACGAGAGAGATGAATAAGAGTCTCCACATCCACAAAAAAAATTTATTCATGCAATAAAATATCATATATTACTTAGAACTTTCATATTTATAGACTGAAATAACAAGCAAAAAATAAATTTCCAACTACCAAAACACTATGAAATTGGTAACAAATTTTCAACAACCTAACAAACTAATAAACTGCCAAGAAAAAGCAAAGCAATGGCAAAAAAAAAAGTCTAATAAATTGCTAACAAACTACTAATAAATTGCTACCAAAAAAACTATACAAAGGCTTAGATTGAGATATATACATTATTATCCCTTACAAATATTAATCAAAGTTGCAGTACTCCTAAAAAGAGACTAATTATAATATTTCTCAATTTTAAAGCACTATAGAAAGTCTAATCCATGGTCTTTGGAGGATAGCAACTTATTTAAGACTTTAATGATATAGATATTATAATATTATCTGGGAAAATATTTTGGCTGCAAAATCTTCAAGCCAAAGAAACGATGCAATCACACTAGTTATTTTATTCAATTAAAATAACCATGCAGTTGATCTCTATAATCAATGAATGTTGAATATTGTTCTTTAAAGTTATATTGCATATCAAACCAACTTGGTTTTATTTTTAACAACACTTCACCCATAAATTTGAAAAAAATGTTTTTAATTTTCTTTAAGTAAATTTAACTCTTTAGGAATAAAAAAATATTGTTTCTTTCAAAGAATTTTTATGAGTTGGCTGTTTGACATAGAAATATCCTAGGATTGCACCTCCCATTGAATATAAGAATACAACTCGAATAATTATATTAAATTTGTCCTGATTCATAAGTCATAACTAAACTAATTTAGTAATTTTGTTTAGTGCTACTTTTTGTTACCCAGTTAACTGACACTATAACATATCCAACATCTAGAGGATATCATGATGCAACCTTAAGCTCTAAATGTCAAATATGCATCATCTATCTTTGGCAAAATTCCAAATTGAAGAAAAGGAAGTACCATAAAAAGCAAGCTCCATGCCTACATGAAATAATAGCATCTCTAGAAAGAAATTCTTCCGCTCTACCACTTGATCAATGATAAAAAAACCCAACATATATTAAAAATAATCTCTCCATCAAAAAAAAATTCATGCCAAAAATTATCTTACAAAATTGAAGATTGCTCATATTTACAGATAGAATAACTAAAAAACTACTAATTAATAATTTGCTAACAAAGTACTTAAAGATTAATAAAAAACAAAAAAATATTAGCAAACTTAATGACATTAACTAGAATAACTCCAACAAAATAATGAAATCTAAAAGACAAAATAACTCAAATATTCTGATAAATTAAAAATTATGCTATCACCACCGGATCAAGAATTTAAATTTACAAGTAAATTTCACAATAACAACACTTCATAAACAGCATAGAAACGCACTATAGGATAAATCAAAGATTCACCTGTTTAGGCTGTCCATTTTGACCGCCTATGGTGGTTACAATTATATGACCCGTCTCTGTGGCATTTCCATCAATTACAGTTGTTTCTACTTCCTGCAGCAATTCATTAAATTTAAGTAAATGAAAACACATCTAATAGCATAGACAGGAAAACCAAAGAACATTCATTACCTTCTCATCTCTAATTTTCATATCAGCCAACTCTTCCAGAAGTCTATCCACAGCAACATTATTTCCAACTGAATTTTTCAATCCTGATGATGGCACAACACTCACAGAGGCCATATTTCTCTAAAGAGACTCTACAGATATTAGTCTACGATTCCCGTAATCTTTACCTGTCAAGAATTAAATCAGAAAAACAAAGACAACATTAAGCAGCAAGCAGAAAAAACCTCTTAGCTCAGCACCTCAGAAGAAAGAAAATCCTAAGAACTTGAGAAGATATCATGTTAACACATCCTCCATTCTTTTTCTGTAACCTGTTATTAAAGTTTAAGAAATGAAGAATATGCCTTGAACCCTTATGATTCTAAACTGCATGTATCTCCTTGCCACAAAGGGATACTGTCATCCAGTGAGTTGGCTTTAGACATATCCACGGACTCAATTTTCATTTCAAGAATGGTGCCCTTGCCAAATGTCTTGTTAGACCATGATCTCAAACCTCAAATAACATTTATAATCTTCAACAAAACAAAAAAAATTGGAAATGCACTTATACACTTAAAAGTGTATCATAGGCTGTTATTAAAGTTTAAACAAAATTTCACTATCGAATTTAAATTAGTTAATCATCCTTAATGTTAATGTCAAATTGGATAGCCTGTTGACTAATGGCTATACACTTACGTCAAGACTTAATTTAGAGCTCAAAAGACAATACAGTGATGTAATTAATATGTATGGAAAGACTTGCTCCACCTATAATGGCAAATTATTAAAGGGGAAAAATCATTTGAAGTTAATCTTAGATGTTCCTCAATGCGAGCCATATAAATACAAGTGTTTTTAAGAAAGGAAGTTCAATTTACTTGAAAATAAGACTGGATAGTTAAAATGATATACAATAGTATTGGCGTTTTTACCATAAATTTTATAACCTATGCAGTCCACTGTACTGTTTGAAGAAAACATAGAGCTGTAAAATGCAGCAGAACTAAATATCAAACCACAATCAACCTGATAATGCAAAGGATTCCAGCGACCTTGTTTCTGAGTATTTCCATGAACCCAGACTTAGATGGGTTCAATGGAAAATCTACCTCCAATCCTGGATGTTTGTGGGGGCTTAGCTTAGCGGTAGCCTTTAGAATAACAAGGGGAAATAATAAGTCAATCGGGAAAGTGCTTTCCTCTTCTTGAATTGCTCATCTTCCTCTTTTTTCTTCTCCCTTTCCTTATATATATATATATATATAGAGAGAGAGAGAGAGAGAGAGAAAGAGAGAGAGAGAAAGAGAGAGAGAACTTTTAGAGAAAAATTGTGAGGTAGAATGACAGGGGTTCAGCCATTTAATGCTAGAAAGACCCTTCAGATAGGTATGCATTAGAAACTAGGCGCTTTAAGAGCAAAAATGAACTAAATTAAACTAACATGAAAAATCAATTATAAAATTTTAGAAGTCTAGTTATAATAGATGAAAGGAATCTTAAAAATTTAATTCAAATTTGAAGGGAAAAAAAACATCCATAAATTGTGAACATTTCGTAAGTACATGCATGAAAAATAGAGATGCAAGCGCGTGAATGCACTCAATGAATCACACGATGCTCATTCATATAAGATTAGTTCTTGTCAATTTGTTTATATAATTGATTAACTTTCAACAACATCATAAAAGTTCGTGAAATAATGAACAAGTTTGAACACTGACTCTCTTGCTCATTTATGTTCGTAAATATGCTATTTTGTTGTTTTAATAAATAGCTCGTAAGGAAATTAATAAAATGCTTATTTAAAGATGATTTGATTGTTTATTATATCACTTATTATATATGCTTATATCAATTTTCATAAACCTTATGCACTTAAAAATAATATGTATTGTTAAAAGTATATGTATGATAAAAATATAAAATAAAAACTAAATATGCAGATTAAAACATTTTCTTATTAATATTTAAATTTCACTAAACAACTTCAAAAATATCTAATAACTAATGCCAATTTTGATTAACTTTATAAATCCAAATTTGTCAAGTAATAAGGTTATATGCATAAATTATTAATATTAACTATATATTTAGTTAAGCTCGACTAAAACATGATTACAATTTGAACTCGATAAGAAAATTAATAAACTAGATTTTAAAATATGGATCATATTTAAGCTCGACTCGAACTTAATAAGAAAGTAAATAAACAAACTTGACCAAGGCAATGCTCAACTCAACTCTGTTCATTTATAGTCCTAACGAAAAGTAGATAATATATAGATGTGCATGAAATGAGAAATCTCCTAATTATAAGCTAATCTCTTTTTTTTTCTTTTAAAAATAATAAATATGCTTGAATAAGAAAGTAAATAATCTCTATTCATGCCCATGTCAGGTCAACTCAACTTGAACTTGATTAAAAAAAATAAATGAACAAGCCTATACAAGATAGTATTGCTTAACTCAGTTCATTTCCAGTCCTAATGAATTCGTGATATTATCTAAATGTGTATGAATAGAGAATATTCTAGCTACAAGCTAATCTCCTTTTTCTCCTTTTTAAACTAACAAACAAGCTTGAACAAGATTTTAGAACTTGATTCATGCTCAAGCTTGACTCAAGCTCGATAAAAAAAAAAATGAACAAGTTTGAATAAGATAGTATTTGGCTCCGCTTCGCTCATTTCAATCATAATAAAAACAAGGATAATATCTAGACGAGCGTGAAAAGAGAAATATCCTAATTACAAACCAATCTCTTATTTTTTCCTCCTTTTAATCATAGCCAAAACATAAACCATGTATTAAATAATTAAAAAATATTGCTTGCATGGTTGGTCAATCTCGATGACTATGCTAATAATAACAAAAAAATTTTATTGGGCGGGTCAGCCATATGAAAGAAAGATTAAGAAATCATGTGCGGCTCTTTCGGTAATTTGTTGTGTTCCAATTCAATTCATATAATTACCATACCAATTTGGTATAACCAAATCTAGGTAAGGTCTAACCCAAATTAATCTATCTCCTTCGTTGAGGTTGGTCTCATGTGAGTTTCATGGTCTTCAAGTCTTTAAAGGATAAACCAACTTTTGGATAAGTTAGCCTTCCTTTGCCTCAACAAAATTTTGAAAAGGAGCATTGCAACTATTGATTTAGCAGTAAGAGCTTGATAAAAAATAAATTTAATTAGGAGCAAAAATGCCTCTTATAAATTATTTTCAAATGACTTTCATAGAAAACACCCATTAAATGAGCGATTTCATGAAAGCGGCCAAGTAATTGGTGTTTTTGATGAGAAACGACCAATTAAAGGGAATTTTATTTAGGTTCCAAAGATGAAATTTAAAAATGGATTTTTCTGAGTTAATATTTGTATCTGATAAAAGTTGAGATGTGAAATTTTAAAACGAAATATAAATTTAAAATAATTTATGGTTACGAACAAGAAAAAAATCATGAATAGTCCCACACTTCTATTGAACGACTTACTGGCCTTACCACATAAGCAAAGCATGCGTACATTTGAGCACTGAACATTCGAAATAAGTGTTCTAATGGTTCAATAGATGATTAAACATTTATAGCTTTCTCAAATTAAAATAAAGCATAAAAAACAAAAACTTATAGAGAGAATTGCCTTAAATGATTTGGACACAAAACGTCGGCCTTTTGATGACTCAGTTAGGAGAGTAGATGTACTAGATTTGACCTATGTTAAGAAAGATAGAAGTTGACCTAAAAAGACTTGGTTAGAAAAATATTAGAAATTATTTTTTTATTAGATTTAAATGAGAAATTGACTCTTAATAGGACACAATGGAGAAAAAGGATTCATATAACTGACCACATGTAATAGGATAAAGGCTTGATGTTGTTGTTGTTGTCCTGATTCCACAACTACTATATAATTTTTTAACAGCTTTCATCAATTTCCTTCCCTACTAAATTAAAGCCACTTTACAAGCTCTTTATAGTTTTCAATCAGAGAGCTTTTATAGCTTTTTATTTTGCAGTTGTATCTAACTCCCTAGAATAGAACTTTGTATTATTCCCAAGAACAGCTAAATCTTTACATTTATTTGCCTATATATCTTATAGCATGAATCTCGTTCCACCCTTATGTATATCCCCAATTCAAGAAAACATTTAGGCAGGATCTCCTTCCACTTTTGCTCTATTTGTATTAGTTTGATTTTTTTTCCTTGATAGATTGCTATAGGTGGCAATTGAAAGCAAGCGAAAGATTATTTGAACCCCCTTAAAAGATAGTAATTTCAAAAGTCTTATGAGAGTAGAACTATCTTAATAAAGATGCAGTCATAAGTGATGAGGATTGTAAGACTAAATTTTTTTAGCCAAGAGAATGATCATATCAATAACTGACGAACACAAGATCATGTGACATCTAAGATTGAAATTTCAAAAGATAGATGATATAGAATTTACTATTAAAGATATGAATTTCTGAAAAACAAAATTAGATACAAATGGGCAGAGAAAAGTTGTCAGTGGATAGATGCATACCCTAAAACTATTAGTCATGATGACCACCATCGAAAGCACTCCACTATAGATCAAATGATGGTCAATTTCATGTTGATGGTTTTGCATTTGAATTACCTACCCTTATAATAGCTGAGAGTCTTGGGTCAACATAAGTACAAGGTCTTGCACATGTGGAAGGGTCAGCTTATGTCAAACATCGAGGAGCATTCGTAATTTACCGCTTTTGAGCATTAGAAGTCGTTATTCGTGGAGCATCAAAAGTAAATCTTCATTGAGTGTCGAAAGTTGATCACAACATAAGCAGCTTATCAAGCTGAACCACCATCTCATTATAGCTATGGTACAGCGATGGTGCCCTCTAATAAATACATTTCACTTGCCTATAAGGGAGATGACTATTGCACTATAGAATGTACATATCACTCTTGGTGTTATGGTGGATGGTGCAGCCTTAGTTAGGCCTATAGTGTTTGACATTGGTTTATATAAGCTTCAAATATTCAAGCTCTGCACTTATAAGAAATTTTGTGTTACAGGTCAAATTTTCAAAAGGGATATTCCAAAGATTTCACCCTCATTTTATGATGACTTTAATAGGAGAGGGGAAAAGGTGGCAATTAAAGTGGAGTTAATGGGGAAGGAGAAAAGGTGCAATTAAAGTGGAGCTAATGGGGAGAGAAATAGGAAGAGGCAGCAGCCCTTGGGGGGGAAATCAATGGAGAAGAGGAAAAGGTGGAGGGAACCAAAAGGCAATGGAGTGGGGGTTGGCTGGCAATGGGAGGAGAGGAAGGGTGGGCTTGTAGGTGAGTGGGAATGGAGAGAGGGAGGTGGCTCAATTGTATGGGGCAGCAGGGTATTTCGGCTAGCTATTTGGAAGAGGGTTAGAGGGCTCGGCAGCCAATGGAGGAAGGTGGGGTGAGGAGGGAGAAAAGATTGAGCCAAGAACATTGCCACGGCATCGGTTGTTGGGTGTTGCATTGCCCTACTCCTAGGGACTTCACTCTTTCTCTCAAGAAGACTCAAACACACACAATTCAAAAAAACTGAAGTTTAATTTATAATAATCATCATCCCCATACAATAGCCTAAGACCTCAATATATAAGTCTCAAAACATGAATACTCAAAATACAAAAATACCCCTTGGGCTACAACACACCAATAACCCAACATAAGGGTAAAATGAGAAATACTCTCAACATAACATGAAATAAGAAAATGAAATACATGAAATAAATCATAAATAAAGGCTCCTAATCATAGTTGTCGATCTACGACTTCTCTTGTGATAGACGTGGCAAGATTTCCTACTGATGTCCTCATCACGGTCTCTGAGGAGTTACGGATGTGGTGTTGAGGGAAGGGGAGGTGGGAGAGTTTAGATTGTTTGAGATGTTATGGCCTGTAGATGGAGTGCGGAAAAGTGGGGAGGAATTTGGATGAGAGCTTTGTATTTGTGAAG